>JAULBM010151826.1:0-18138 GCA_032357055.1 Geukensia granosissima | reverse complement strand
AGCTTCCCTTTCAAATCAATACTGATAATCATTAAAATTTTCACGGTATTTAAACCTGTAATGAAGCATGAAAAGCACGCACGGTAAAATTTTTCAGTTTCGTGTTCTAAAGTGTGTACCACGGGAGACGGGAGTGTCAAAAACATTACAACGTGTCGTCCAAATCAATGAAGCGTAACTTATCTTTAAAGGAATGTAGAGTTTACCTTTTGTGTCTTTGATCATATTTAACACACATAATGACTCCTACCAAGAATATTTCATTTCATAATTATGAAAAAAATATGCGACGTTTCTTTGGCGGTTCAGTATATTGAACCAAATTGGAGCGTTAATGACTGTTGTGTTATTTCTGTTGGATGATACACTATTTTCTTGTTATTTGGCAAGGCAAGAGTTAAATAAAATACAGCTAAAGCCAGACTGTAGCTATCCTTTTTGCTACTTTTCTAGGACAATCATACATTCTGCATTTTATTATAATTTGAGAGTTATTTAAGCAAATTTATAGCTAGTCTTGTAGCTGTTATGATGATGCTTAATTTATCTCATATTTTGTTGTAAGAATATTTAAAAGGTGTTATTTTTAGAGTGCTTGATTGTAAGAAATTCTCAAATGACTGTCAGCCATAAATGCATTTTCAAAACCTAGACTTTTAATTTTCAGCTATTGCAATAGTTGGAGAAGTACGAAGGCCATACAAATACCAACTGATCCCTTTTGTCATTTTCTTTGTAATTTTAGTAGGATGCCAAAGTAAGTACTGCGTTTATAATGATAATAGGGTTTTATGTATTATCCACTAATTGTTATAATGCAGGCAACTTATATATCTTGCTTTGTTTATTTTTTACACTCCTCGCCATTTGTCTGTTTGTATGGGTAAAACATAAACATATATGATTTGTAACTGTTATGAACTCGTTTAAAAAAAATAGTTAAAATCATATCCATGTTCTGCAACACTGGTCACACATATACTTTTATTAAGATTTTTCTGGTTTTTTGGGAAAAATATAAAAACACAGAATGATATAAAGAATGCTGTAACATAACATTTACAACCTTTATCATGATAGATGACATCAGTAACGAAGGTTACAAGGGGTAAAAGGGCCTGAGTGACCAAGTGGTCTAGGTATTTAATTTAAAGTTTACATACAGATCACTATAGTCTATTACCAATACAGCGTGAGTTTGCCCCTGACTTTGAACAATACCAAAAGGATTGCGTAGTGGTGTTCTGATGATCGATTATAATCGAAAATCAGTTGGTTGGTCATCCCGATGGCGATAATCGATTGTGGTCATAATCCATCATCAGAAAATTTTCCCTCCCTTTTCAGTATTTGGTAACTTGAGCCAAAACTGTACCAACACTATTAAAACTAGCAATACAACAACTAAATTGGTATAATAATGCACAGGATGGGCAGGTTAAATAAATTACACATAAAATAAACATGCAACATGCACTTAGTTTCACATAAACAATGGTGACAGGCAGTATCTATCTAGTAAAAGTAAAAGTAAAAGAGACAACGTAATTCAGTTATTGGATAACTGATTATGTAATCGATCATTGATCGGTTACAGTCAACCAATAGTAACCAATGATCGGTTCCAAAATTTTTCCGATTGAACAACACTAGGATTGCGATTGACATCACACATGATAAGGTTTGTCTGTTACCTGCCCAAGGTCGATGGTTTCTCTGTGTACTCCGGCTTCCTCCACCAGTCAAAACTGAATGCCGCGGTATGACTGAAATATAGTTGAAAGTGGCGTTAAACCACATTCAAACAACAATTAAAAGGGGTAAGATGCTTCATCTTTATTACATGTAACAACAGACCTAAAATATAAACGATAATAAATAATTTTCAGTCAAAGCAGTTTGCTATAAATGGCTGTTCTTTTATAATTACAGGAACACAGTTTTGATAAACTTTTATCTTTTTTCAGTTTTTGTTACAATTCAAGTTTTCAAAGATGTTTACCTTCCAACAGCTGTGATAGCAATCAGCATTATGGGTTTGATTATTATAATAGGTAAATAAGGATTTATATGAAACTGTATTGTTTATTCATTGACATATTGCCTTAAGTTTAATGTTTTTTATTGTGGATTGAGATTATAAAATGTGACATCAATAAGTCAAGCCAACAATTATTGGAAGATGTTTATAAAGAAATGAAAGTTAAAACTGAACACATTGAAATTTAAAAGTTATCAAATCGGTAATGCAAGTACTATAAATACAATATTAAGTTACTGTCTGAAAATAAATTGAGGGTAACCAGGGCTCAAGCTACTTTGAATTTAGAGGAAGAAGTGACTTCTCCCTGAGAGACTGAGAGGGAGAAGTGAGGTGATATCAGGGAGAAGTGGTGGGAGTTTAGGGAAAAGTAAAAAAAATGTCCGTGCTATGCGAGGTTTTTTTTTTAAGTTTACTTTTATAAAGTAAAAGTATTATAACATATTAAAGAATATATGGAATAGTGCTGGTTTATAAAAATTCTTTATTTGAACCTTTCCAGTACTTAAAGTATTTTTAGGAATGAATAATCTTTTTAGGTAATTATTTTCTTTTGTTGGAAACAAGCTGGAACAAAAGCTACTTTTATCATTTTTCTAAGCATTTGATATAAAAAATTTAAATATATGTATACTTTATATTTTATTTTAATTTTATTGGTAATAGCTGGTAAACTTAAGTTTTATTTTAATATTAAATAATTAAAAATTTAAACAATTCTCATTTCGGGGCCTTTTACAGCTTCTGTTATGGTATGGACTCTGGTTCATTGTTGAAGGCCATAATGGGACCTGCGTAGAAGTTAAAATTCTACTGTCACTTGGTGGGTGGCTGTCTCATGGACACTCATGCCACAATTCCTATTTTATATCAATCATACAATACTTGAAAAAGTGTTTGAAAGCAAGATAAAAGAAAGGAATAAAAAAATAAAAGAGTTATTTATTTTATTATTATAAATCATTCATTTAAAAGTTGGTACTTTTTTCCTGCGCTTTATTAACTGTTCACCTTTGAATGAGACTGCCATGCCAAGCTGAAACAAACTAAATTGGTGAAAAAAAACTTAAGATCAGCAAAAACAGATCAAAGTATATGTACGTTTGGTCCGTTTTCACTAATCACCAGTAAGAAACGGTTGTTCCCCTTGATATACAAACATTTCCTCGACAGCATGAAATTTACAGCGAGACTGGAGCAGAGCAAATTTAACTTCGCCCTTCAAGACTTTTAGAGCGAAGAGAAGGTCCAGAAGGCGACTTCGTCGCCCACTTCGCCCTCCATCGTGAGCCCTGTGTAACCTATTATTATTTTTTTCAATGCACTACAAAAATGATATGCTATAGTTTCCCAAATTAACCCCTGACTGTTGTGGAAATGAAATTTACATTGTACACTGTCACCTGTTGTCTATATATAGGAAATAAAGACAACAGAAAGAAACCAAATATTTTTATAAAAAATTTTTTTTTCTTTGTATTCCTTACGAAAAAGCCAACATAACAAGCCACAAGCATCATGACCTATCTTCCAAAAATGGCCACGCCCTAATTTTTTAAACTTTTTTATTTCTCATCGGATTTTTGCAAATGATTCTTTATGAAAAATGCGTCAAACAATACTTCAAGGTCCTTTTTTTTATTTGTAAAATTTACATTTTTCTGTTTTAAAGCAGTCAAAGGGTAAAGAAAAATGAATATTTTGTAGATGAGAAATTTTTATTTGTTCATTCAATTTCGTTAGGTTATTTTTTTTTTGCATTTGATTCCTCTAAATGAGAGCGTTCTGTAGTATGTCAACAGATTTTCTCTATATTTTACTATTTTCGAGCTAAAGGGGTCAAAATGGGGGGAATTATATTTCATATTATATGAAAAAAATTTATTTTTCATGCATTTTTGATGGGATTTTTTCCAAACAATTTCTCATGAAAAATGCAACAAAAGTTACACTTTAAGTAAGAATTTTTTTGCAGCATTTACAGGGGGCCTGGGTGGCCAAGTGGTCTAGGTAGTTGATTTAAACTTACCTGTACAGATTACTGTAGCCTATTACCAATACGGCTTGAGTTCTCGACTGACTTTGTACCATACAAAATCGGGTTGAGTTTAACTCGCATCGCACGTGATAAGGTTTGTCAGTTACCTGCCAAGGTCAGTGGTTCTCTCCGGGTACTCCGGCTTCCTCCACCAGTAAAACTGACCACCACGATATGACTGAAATATTGTTGAAAGTGGCGTTAAACCCCATTCAAACAAACATATCTAATGTCTGTGACCTAAATTTCACAGTCTGTTGACTAGGGTCAAGTTTTTATGTTAAGTCTGATTCTCAGCAACTAAGAGATAGGTCAACAGTATTGGATGTGCTTATTGGCTGTAAGGAGTGCATTGACATTACAGTCTGCCATGTATCCTATGTCCTTGACCTCATTTTCATGCTTCGTCCATGACAAAGTTTGGACATTATTCTTTTAAAATCCTTTATTTATGATTAACATGTATTTCAGACACTGAAGCCAATACTAAACAAAAAGATGTTTCTATGGTTACCAAATTGGAAGATCATGAACAAGTGCCAAGTGTCTCGGATGCCATTGTGACCTTGATTGACAATGAAGAAGAGGAGACTGTGTCATGTGACATAACAACAGCAACCTTAGCAACACTATCATATTTTAGAAAACCAATCTGTCGTTACTTTGACCTGATGAACTATTCAGAAAATTATCCTACATGTTCACTGAATGAGTCAGCCAGCAAGCTACATATTGAATCAATAGTGAACGAAGATTCTAAAGCCAGTGGAGAAGCGGATGTTAAACAGTCTTCAGACGAAATCAAAATTATTCCAGCTGTAACCAGTGATACAAGTTCTGTCTCAAAGACGGAAAGTCAAACTGAGTTAAAGGATGTAAAACAATCAGAAGAAGTTACTTCAACGAAAATTTTATCATCGATCCAAGAACTGCAAATGTCAACAACAACCTTAACATCGAATCAAATGGAACAAACTACTGCATCATCAGCATCCATTCAGCCATCATCGTCATCATCAGCACAGGTTGAATCAATAAAAACTATTACTGATAAAACTGAAAATAAAGCTGACAAACTTTTTGGAGAAAAATCTCATACACAAGATGCCAACCAGGACATTCAGCCCAGTTCTCCTTCAACGAGCGAACATGTAAAATCCATAGATCCTACACCATCATTGGGAGAGTCGAGTATACCACAGAAAACTGTTGACTTTGTTCTGGTTGACACTGCTACAACACCTAGTACAACACAGACTGAACAGGTACTTTGCCCATTGAAGGGTGTACAATAAATGATGTTAAGTAGAACATGTTTGTTTGGGTGGGCAGATGTTATATTAACTGAGTAAAAATTAAAAAGAATCTGAGAAAGAAATCTTATGTTGATAGCATTTAATTCAAATATTTAGCCACTTTTAAATTTCTGGACAACTAAAAAAAAATGGCTGAAATACTGCCGCTAATGTGCCGTTAAACACCAATCAATCAATCAATCAATCAAAACTATTTTCAAATATCTTAGCTGTAGAAATTGAGAAAAACTTGGATTATTTCAATAAAAAAATAATTCTTTAGTATCTATTTTACTAAACAATACCCTTAACATATTTAATCAATTCTTGGGATGACCAGGTTTTTTTTTATATTATTTGAATCTTCATGTCTACTAAGTATTAATTTATAGACAAAATTAAGCATGGAGACATGGGATTTTTTACCTGTTGTAAAAACAAGTTAAGAAAAAATCATGAATCAGGAGTTGAAAACAACACAATTTTTTGTGAAGAGAATTATCTTGAATGCTTTCTTTCATTTTTATAAAAGCGATTTTTTAACAGATTCCAGAAAATTGTTTCTCTACATTGAATGACATATATATTTATTATAAAAGTATGTAGCACATGTAAAGATGTCGTTTTATCAATTGTTTGAGACAGTTGATAACACAACTGTCATAAATATATTATAAATTTTTCAATAGGTCACTGAATCTGTTAAAGTACAACCAGAAGTTCCTTCAGTAGACGAAGCCAGTAAAGTAGATGTTGAAGAACCGCCCAGTCAGAAGATTAATGCAAGTGAAACTGATGGTCCTAGCACTGAACTTTTTGAACCTGTTGTAGTAGGAGATAATGTACCAGCTGTCCAGGACTCCAAAGATCTCAGATTAGTCCATGTCCCTGTGCTCCCCTACCAGAAAAGAGAGACTGCCATCATGAGACTGAACAACAGATTAAAATCCTTGGAGATGAATGTATCACTTAGTAGCAGGTTTGTTTAATAGATTGAATACTATCATCAGCCATATTGAACTACCTCAGTGGTGTCATGCTTAGCCTTGAGTGTGGAAGGTCTTGGTTCCATCCCTGGCCAGATCAAACCATAGACATTGAAATTGTTATTTGTTGCTTCTCTGCAATATTTTGGAGTAAGAGCAAAGACAGCTCAGCGTGTCGGTCTAGTACAAAGCAGGGTTCATTCTTCATCATCATTTATTAATATGCTGTCATCCTGAATATGCATGAATGCATGAAGTATTTGCTCTGGACTGAAAGCAATGTTCAATCAATCAGCCATATTGTAAACACAATCAACATTCAATGGTTAAAGACCATACTTATATCTTTCACTTTTCAGTTACTTCAGTGTTCTTAAACCTATTTTTTAGTCCACCTGTATTTAATGTGTTTGACATTCCATTATTTTTATTACCCCTGCAAACAAAGTCTGTCCACATAACTTGTAAGGACACCTCTGCCAACACTGTTCAATAAATTTCAATGACACTTTATATGAACACAAAACATAATGTATTGATAAGCATCAAGGAAGGAAATTTATTCCAGCTTATTCCAAGGGCAACTTCACTCTGGAAAACTTTGATGGGGAGGGGGATATCTGTTGTGAGGTTTGCTTGAAGTATATGTGGTGCCTATTATCGACATCACATTCATGTCATAACGCAGTTTTTTTTAACATAAACAATTTAAGAAAGTTCCTTTATGTTTGATTAATTAAGTTCTACTGTACATGATACACGGCGAAGTTTTTTTAATGCATTAAGGATTCATATATGCAACACAGATAATCCTCAAAACATCTTGATGCAGTTTTGTGGTGATTCACAAAAGTTTCAATAGAATTCATAATCTTCACCAGGTGTACGACAGTAGATGATAAGTGTTTGAATTTATAAGCTACTTGCCCACACCTATTATATATAATTGATATACAGTTTACCTCAATAAATATTTAAAAACTTATAATATGCTTAAGTTCAACCTAGATAAAGTAATTTTTAAAATTGCACACTTTTCTTTTGTTCGCACCTTCTCTCATGATTCACATAAGAAGAAATACTTTGAATTTCCATTAAGGTGCACCACAAACCATTCTTGCATGTTATCTAATTTTTGTTTAATTAGGCCTACTTAATTATTATGCAGCTTGTCAATATGTACTCCCTGTCTCGTGCTAGCGCACCTAAAGAGCCACTGCAAATGAAAGACTGATTTTACAATGTAAATTCCCTGTAGATAATTATAAACTTGGTGCAACATAAGATACATTGTGATTGCAAAAAAGTATAATTGTATCTTGCTTGCACTTTTTTCAATCTACAAAATTAACACTATTTTCTAAGAATAAGACAGACAGTTATTCTTTTATCACCTTTTGACCTGTTCCAACAAACTTAGACATAGAGTATAGAACTAATTTACATATGATTATAAGTTAACTGTTTATTTACAGATTTTTAGAAGAAATGAGTCAGAAATTTAAGAAGCAAACAGAGGACATGATAAAACAACATGTATTTAACAAGACAGTAGGGGAGATAACAAATGTTACACAGGCTATAGAGATACAGGTAATTACCTTTCATCCAAGCATGTAGAATTTCTATCCAACAGAGACAGCTTCATGTCATACAAACCAGCTGAGACCCCATTAATATCACTGTTTTATTATCATTAACACACTTATTTTTCATTTTTGGTAAGATTTTAGTATATTTTATTCAGGTGTCAGGTGAAGTTCACGAATCTGTTGCCATGGTGCCCTGTTGTTTCATTGATTGATTATTAATAGAAATGTGACCGCCTTGGTGGTGTAATGGTTAGTGTGCTTGCCTCGAGTGTAGGAGGTCATGGTTCAATCCCCAGCTGGGTCAAACCAAAGTATTTGCTGCTTCTTTGCTAAGCATGCAGGATTTAGAAATTTAAGCAAAGACTGGTGGGGCTAGAATCAGAATAACTTCTCTGAATAAAGTGGCATGTCTTCCTGCAGACTGTATAAAGCAGGGTTCATTCACCACTCATCATTAATATGCTCTTGTTCTGAATATGCATGAAATATTTGCCACTGAATGTAAAGCAACATTCAGTCAATAAACAATCCTTGGTGCTGTGCTGTTTGATTGATTGTTAGTGCAGATGTTACTTTAAATGGAAGAAAAAAGTCGCATGCATATTGAAGATTTATGATCTCTTTCATTCTTGAGAAAAATTCTATTTCTCATCTGCTACACCTCAACAAGAAAAGCATGTAAGGTAACCAGACCTTTATATGTAATATATAAAGGCCCTGTAAAATTCTACCACATATTTTTGATTCTAGTGTAAAATTGTTCAGGATAAAATTACATTCAAAATTGATTCTGTGTGACATTTGGTAGTCACTGAGCTGGAAATGGGATCAAGAATTGGAACATGATGAATAAATTAGATTTATAGACAAAAAGTAGACATAATAAATCAATGATATCCTGCCTCTTTTGATCTTTTATAATTAATCATGAAAGATTTACTCAAAAAGTTCAAATCAATATAAGATATGTATACTGATTATATTTTAAGAGGAGGAATATGTAGTATATATGAGAATGACACAATTCATATCTTACATAGGTTTTGTAATAAATATTCAAAAGCAAAATTTAACTGCATGTAAAGTGATTTTCTGGTTTACCGTCATCAGACAGGCAAGGGGCCAAACTGATGATGCCAGCAAAATCTGAAAATAAAAACTTAAATTAATATGTTTCAACTCAATTTTTTCTTTTTTTGTTGGAGGGGGGATTAAAATTTAAAATAAATTACTTGATTAAAAATTTTTCAGAATGAGTGTAAATCAGAGGTAATAATAATTAAGTGTTGATAAAATTTGGGTGAGATACAAAGGAGAATACTAATATTACACTGCTGTTACTTTTCCTGTTTATCATAAAGGAACTAATTTTATAATGGTGTGAAGTAATAAATACTCCACATTTAGTTAAGTGTGAAATTCTTTTTATCAACTTAAAGCTGTTCCAGAAATTTAATAATATATAGAAGGTTCAGAAGGCACTTTTTATTCCCTCTTTGCATAAATTTTCAATTGGTAATTTTCTTCAATTGTTATGCAGATCTTTCTGAAATAACCATCACCTATCAAATTCAAGTAGAACTACCTTCCGACACTCCAATTCATAATTAATCCTGGAACAGACATTTCTTCACAGGTATTTGGAGGCTTTATACTGACAGTAGCAATTTTTTAATTTAAGGATGTTTTCTTCTGCTCATTCTCCAACAATTAAACTTTATCGATTGTTTTGATAATTTTATTACACATGAATCATAACCAAAAATATACCTAAAAATGAGTTAGCCTGCTCTTTTTGAGACATTGACATTTGAAAATTTGGCAGGAAAAAAGATTTCTTGAATTATTAGGGTCTGTCCATCTAAGTTCTAGCTGAAGAAGGGGCCTGGGTGACAAAGTGATACAGGTAGTTGATTTAAACTTACCTGTAGAGGTTACTGTAGCCGATTGCCTTTATGGCGTAAGTTTGTGCCTTACTTTGTACCATACAAAATAGGTTTGCTTTTATAAACTTGCATTGCATGTGATAAGGTTTGTCAGTTACCTGCCCAAGGTTTGTGGTTTTCTCAAAGTACTCTGGCAAAATCCACCAGTAAAACTGACTGCACAATAGAACTGAAATATTGTCGAAAGTGGCATTAAACTTCAATCAAACATACAAATCTAGCTGTAGAAATAAGAATTTTTAAATATTTCCCCAAATGCTTGTTGAAATATATTTTATGAAAAAATGAATAGAAAATTTGGGGTAAATAGGCAAAATTTCCAGTGCTTTGAAATAGATAAAGCCATAGGAGGGAATAACAGAAAGTTGTGAGGAAAGCATTCTAAGAAATAGTAAACTGTATAAATAGATTCATGGCAGGATAAGAAATTTTCTTAATATTAGAATAACTGTCATCAAGTCAAACAGTTATCAAATGTGATTCTTTGTTGGTAGTAAGAAAGGAACATATTAATATGTTAAAGTTGGAAGCAGTGTCATATTTTTGTGGGTTTTGCTTTCCTCTTTTACATTTTTTATATACTGCTGTCAAACCATGCATGAGAGGAGTCAGACTAAGGATATGAATTTGGTACCCACAGTGCAATGCATATATATAGTAAGGCATGGCACAAAAAAGAGGCTTCATTTACAGTAAGGTGCTGTTGATTTTTCTGAGTATTTCAAAATAAAATGATTTTTTTTTCTAAATATGAAATTGTTATTAATCAACTTTATCATCTAGACTATTTTGTGTGAAATCATGTCCAGAATCTGTGACTGAGGATGAACAATAAGTTTGAAGTGGACAATATATATTTTCAATAAGTTGTTGTGAAAGAAGATGACGTTTGACATAAGTGAAATTTTTTAGGAAACTTCTTGAAATGACTCAGAATTTCAGCAACCCGTTTACTGATAGTTCCAGGTAAACCAGAACTAATGGTCTCTAACATTGGTGTCATCACATTGTTTTGCAGGATTCACACACTTGTTGGATTTTTTCTGTTAAAATATCTATTTGTCTGCATATAAAGTCTGTCATGTATTCATTTGTGATACTTTGACTTTATCTGATGCCAGGAGTTTTCAGAAAACTGTTAAAATAGTACATTCTTACACAAATTTAATGTAATAATAATTTTGATTGGATGCCACCTTTGTAAAATCAACAATCTACTATCAAAACCATTGGCAAAGCAACAAAAACACTACTTCTTTTAAATGGTAAATCTTAGTTACAGTGGCAAAACGTGGTTAATATTATGGACAAAATGAAGGAAAGGAAATATATTTGCATTACAATTCCAAATTTTGCTAATGAAAGCAGTCCTATTAAATGCTCAAAAATGTTGATTTAAAGTTTAAATTTTGATATTTTACAGAGCCGTATACAGAAACAGAAAATTGATGTATTAGAGACCAAAGTTCAAAACTTAACAGATGTCGTCCTCCGACTGAGTGAGAATTTGGACAACCTTAACAAACAGGTAAGTTATCTTACAATTATTTCATGAATTGCTATATAATTTTTACCAATCACAAATTAACTGATCATATATTGCATAAATAGCAATTTTATAACAAACAGGTTTTCAAGGAAACTTACCTGTTGGTTATAAAATTGCAATTCTCAAAACTGAGGCTTTTACATGTTTGACAATTTATGTATTGTAAGAAGACTTGGGTTTTTGAAAATTAATACTTATACATACACTAGAACAAAAGTTATCTTGTGGCAACCAACCTGTCTAAAGACACCAACACCACCTAAATTAATTAGATTAGGAATTAGATTAGGAAATAATTGATGTGTTCTTCTTTTCAAGATGATATATAAATTCTATCAATTTGTTATATATTTTATTTTTGTTGGGAAAAAATGGTTTACTTAAAAAATTAATTAACTGTAAATGTTACAAGAATGTTTACAATTTATAAATTTTATGCAATTGATATAAAATTGGTGTATGATGTTAACCAAACAATATCATAATATCCATTCTCAAAATCATCTCACAAACAGATTTGATTTTACGTTAACTTGATCGATCTACAGTCATTGGACATAAATGAGTTCCCACTGTACATTTTCCCTATATATTTCATATAAAACCTCATTTTTTTTTATAAATTACAAAAAGGCATTTCTTATTCGATTTTCATAAAATTTGCACATTAAACATAGATTTTCCAAAAGTTGTAATGTTTATTCTGATGCATTTTTTTAACTGTCCATTTGCAAGAACTAATGTGTTAAATAGATAAATCAATTTTGACTTCAAAATTTTACTTAAATAAAAAGTAACATAAAAAATTCAAATTTCTCTTTAATTTGTGAATTCTTTAAAACAGAAAAGAAGAAAAGTTGTCCAAATAAACAATTAAAATGTTGAAAATTTCACTGTTCATTAGTGAAAATTTTTTTAAAATCGGATTAAAAATGGCTTTGTAATAATTTTTTGAAAAAATTTGGTTTTATATGTAATATATAGGGAAATTTTGCTGTGGGAACTCATTAATGTCCAATGACTGTACAGTTTGTACACCTATAGCAAGGCCCTTAGCATGAAAGTTAGCGACCCTAACCACTACACCATATCTGACCCTCAAAAAAGGATTTTCAGTGGTGTAGTGTTAATTGTATCACGCATGTAGATAGAAGCTTTAAATGGTGACTTCATACACTGTGATATTGCTTAGGGAGCTTTAATTACAGCAATGTTTCTAATGTAGGCTGGAGATCTATAATTACATCATATAGAAGTTGTTTATATATAACAATGGTCTATTTAAATTATCTAAAAATAGTCTTTAAATTAACAACAAAAATGAAAAATGATATGAATTAATATAAATTAAAAAATCTTTCTGGAAACACTAGAAAAGATTGCTTTAAGAATTAATTGGCTGTAACTGGCTTTTTTATGTCGATTTTTTCCTGCTTGGCTAAAACATTTATATTTCTTATTGTTTGTAAACATTAAAGGTACAAGACAGAGAGTTCAAATACATTGTTACCATAGTGATATTTTGTATTGCTGTTCTGATCCTGATGAGGAGAAAATCCACCAAAATTAACCCAGAAAAAGAACCAGCTCCATTTGTACCAAACCCCTCACCAGTACGCAGACGTAATTCCTACTCTGGGTGTGAGCATGAAAGGATAGATAATATTGGACCAGCCATACAAAAATACCACAGTGAATCCACATTAGGTAAGGCTATTTTACAGTAAATCAGAAACTGAAATGACTTTTAAGATACCAAAAGTGGCAGACAGAAATGATTAAGTCAGAAGACAGACAAAGCCATGGCAAACAAAACTTTATAACAGACAAATATAGTACACAAAACACTACAAAGAAAACTTAAGCTACGATGACACGAAGGATGAGTTTGGGTACTCAGGAAATCATAAATTATAAAAGTTATCTGAATAAAAGAGAAAATATGAAATTGAATGTAAGATATGGGATAAATGTCAGAGAGACTGCACTCCAACCACCAGAAAAGCAGAGGAATTTGCTAATAAAGAATTCTCCACAAGACATTCAACAAGGGTGGAATACCACTCCTTGTGAAATATCTTTATTGCATCCAAATAAAAAATCATGCATGCGTAAAATAAAACTGCTCTTACATGAATATTATCAAAATGTACATTTAACAGAACAATAACCACAAAGATAATTGTGACTTGGGACAGTCATGTGAGAAATGTGGTTAACCTAGTTTGGTTTAGTTTATAATGGCTTTAATTGTTATTCTTATTATTGAAAGCCACTGAAATTTATATTATAAAAAGACAAATATGGGTTAAAGGCCAAAAAGTTCATTAGATGATCCAGCTACTAAAGTTTAACTTCTTATTTTTGTTTTCTGTGCAACTTTCGTTATTTTTACTATGAAAATTGACCTTTTATATGTTAGTTTGTATTAGATATGATTAAGTCAATTCATAAACTGTTTTAAGTGTATGCAGGGCTAAATTAATAATGTTAATTTTGTATTTACAGTTAATAACAAGAGTTTTTCATCCAGTATCGACCCTGGTGGGTCTCAGAACCACCATGTAAGTTAAATTCTTTACCCAGTTTTAAACAAAATAACAAAATATCACTTATGCTGATGTTAGAATTAATGAAATATGATAACACTGATAGTCTTCAGTCATTGGAGGTAATTTTGTAGCTGAGTAATTGTCTATGAATAACAATCAAAATTAAGTATGCATTCTTCTGTCATATTGCACTAGTTTTTGTGTTGCTTGCTTGAAGTAATAGGAATCTCTTTGTCCGTCTTGCATCGTCCCCATCATTGTTGTCTTCGCTTGTGTCATGCTTTTCAATATGCTACTCCTCCTCAATAGAATTGAATTAAACTTATACATAACCTTCAATTGCAAGTCTAGTATAACACAAGAGTTAGCAGGACAATGGGGTTGGTGGGTAACCATACCTAATCATCTACTCCTTCTTAACCACTCAACAGAATTCACAAACTTACACATAGCAAGTCTGACACTTTATATATCCTTTAGCATTAAAAAGTGACATTTTTAAAGATATGAGAATGTTTTTTACAGATTTTTCCAAGCCTTGCTTTACAACAAAAAATGCTTTTGATGGGTAATGTTTTGCACTACAAAATTTTATTGACACAATGTTCATTAAAATTAATACCAATTCTAATATGGGGTCCTGAAAACAACAGCAGGATTTTCCCATCGTAAAATCGCCAATAAACTTATCATTTGCATGTGCTATGACTGCAAAATATGATTTGAGCACAAAAATTGTGACATCACAATGAATTTTGTAGATAGTGTATAAAAAAACAAACAGCATTTTTCTTAATAGCTACGCTCGGGATAAAAATAATGTGAAAACAACTCCAGCCAATGTTAAAATCATCAACAAATTTATAGTCACCATGAATTATTTCTTTTAAATAAAACTTTGGTTTGATTTGAAGAGTTTCTAGTGAAATTGGTAGATCCTTATCTATAAATCAGTAATGTGAGTTTTTTATTGCTAGGTCAAGAAGAAGAAAAAGAAAAAGCAGAAGATTGACCATACATCTTTTACATGTGAAGATAAAATAAGTTCTCACAAAACAGGATATAATAGTGCAGGTCTCCTGTTTGGTACCAGTTCTAGAGAAACTACTCCAGAAGATAAGAAGACAAAGTACATGACTCGAGCGCAGAGTTATGGAGGAATATGGAGTTTATTTGCCAGTGATAAACAGGAACAGCTAAAACCCAAGGGACCTGACAAAAAGGACTCTCTAGTGAATTCTCATCCTAAATCCAATGGTTGTATACCAAAGAAATCTGTGAAAGCAGGAAAAATCTGCCACCCAGTGAAGCAATCAAACGGTTGTTTACATAAATCACGGTCAGGGTCGTTTAATGGGTTTGATAATCATTCTAGTGATGATGATGATCTTGATTGTAATCACTCATTACTGGATAACAATACTAACAATAGCAAGATTTTTATTGTCTCCCCTTTGAAAAAGGGCTTCTCATTTTCTAAGGGAACATCTCAGAATTCCCACAAAGATCCCTTATTAAGAAGTTATAATGGGAAACATGGACGTACTTCTCACATGCGTACAGGTAGTACTGACCTGACTAAATCTGTGTCCTTTAAAGAGATGAATGGACATTAATAGCTTTAACTTGTATTTAATTTAATCGTGACTGGTGAATAAAACTGGAAATGTATGTCTTATGATAAGAAAAAATAAATTGGTATGTGCTCCCGAATTTTGTGCGCACAAATCCTTGAGAAATGTATGTAACTTAAGTGCACATAAGTTATCAGTGCTTGTAAAACCATTGTCA
The DNA here is from genome assembly GCA_032357055.1 of Geukensia granosissima. Classification (NCBI taxonomy): domain Eukaryota; kingdom Metazoa; phylum Mollusca; class Bivalvia; order Mytilida; family Mytilidae; genus Geukensia; species Geukensia granosissima. The sequence goes on along the minus strand of JAULBM010151826.1, from coordinate 2,348 downwards.
GAAACCTGTCTTTATTGAAATATTTAAATTATGTTAGCTGCGCACATTCATTTGAATTCTTTTCAAAACTGAACCCCACTGTAACTGATTTTAATTTTACAGAAATGGGTAGTAAGTAAGTACTATTACACACTTACATGTAAACTAGTTTTAATGTACAAGTCAGAGTAATACACAGCTTACCCTATCAAATTCATATTCAATAAAACATTTAACAACAGTGCAACTTTGCTATGGGCTTTGGCATTGTATTTTGGATTATCACAGATGTACAGTGTATGTTATCACAGGATTTTTTTTTACACAGTAGTAAAAATACATTGCTTGTGAGTCGGAGTTCGTGATGCGTGATTGCTTATTTCTAAAGGAACCACATGCTTTAATTTATGTTGGAAGTTTAATATGGATCAGTTAGCAGTTTTCATATTAAAGATTATACATGGTGAAAATATATACATTTAGTAATTAAAGCCAAAGAAAGTTGCTTGACCAAAAATGGATAAGAAGTTACAAAAAAAGTTAATGTCTCGGAAGAAAATAATTATATTCAATATATATCTGATTTCACTGATTGCTTGGCCAGTTTATTGATAATACTACACTGCCTTAAGAAAAGCAGTTTTAGTGAACTCTGTTGTGAAAAAATAATATCTTTTTATCAAGTTATTAAGTTTACATTTGTTTAATTTAAATCTATATTAATCAGATGATTTTGTATTTGATATATTGGTCTTTTCAGACATTTAAACATTGATAAATCTTATATTTTGTACTGTAAAAAATAATTATTCTTCAATATCAATACTGTAAAAGAAGCAATATTCAATGTGTTGATTTTTGCTATCTTTTTGAATATTCTTTTATCATGAAAAATTTTTACCTGTGAAACATCAATTCTACCTTGGCATCACAAGATACACAATATACTTAAATTTTAAGCTGTAAATTGGTATGAAAATATCTTTCTGTGAAAATAGGAATCCACTAAAAAATAAAACTTTTACAGTATTTGTAGATCATAATTTAAACTGGAAACATACAATTAATATTCTATGGATATTAATATTTGTGACTATCATGGTTGGTTAAACTCACTACATTCTTCAAGTCTACAGTCAACTGACCTGCCTAACAAAATGTGTATTTTCCTTGATATGTAGGGTACTGAAAATGAAACCACATATTTAAAATCATTTACCAGTTCCAGTATCCACAATTTAAAGGACTTTTCCCCTATATTTTATTATTTATTTATTATTTAGAATCAATGGTAGATGGAGACGGTTTGACAAGTCATATTGGCGCTATTAATTTTGTTTAATGTACAAAACCTTGGGGACTTTGATGATGTTTTTTCCATGAATATCAGTGACAAAGAAACATCTATAGCAGTCAGGGATCCTACTTGTACCAATAGAATATAACTTGCTGAAATTATCTCCCTTGTGCTATTTTGTTCATGTTTACCTGAATAAGTAAGTTATGTCTAAAGGATCTCAAATTAATAAATCTTTTTTATTGATGAGACTTCTAATAATCATCATTGCTATTGTTCATTAAAAAATAGACATGTAGAGATTCTTACTCAAATAATTACCACTCTTCAAGCCTCATTAATTATAATTGATGATTTTGTTCTATATCAGAGCAGCACAAAGAAAAGCTATGTGTAAGTTCTGTTATTGTGAGGTAATATTTTATAGACTTGTTGATCAGTTTAAACAAAGGAAAAAACTTCATATCAGAACATATTTTCCATTGCATTTGCGGGTGCTGAAAGTAAATTCACCAATGCATCAATGATATTTTTGACAAAAAAAATTGCTATCCGCTAATCAAAGTTCTTTCACAGTTACCTAGCTAAGGCAAAGTGGACAATGAGTAAATGTAGTATTAACTTTTGTCCATTTGGCACTGCTCATTTTGTGACCAAGCAAAATCCTTGCAAGCTGAAGTTAAAGAAAGAATTTTGTAAGTTTTAAAGATCAAATAGGAGTTATTTGGTTTGGTGTATTTATTAAGGTTTGTTAGTGTATTCAATATTTTGTGATATACATATGTACCTGTCAGTATATTAAAACATGCAAGGGAATTGTGGAATTGTGTTTATTGATTTATTTCTAAATAATGTTTTTCGATTTTTTATTATTTAGATTATGTTTGAATGAAATTTTGAACTTAAAGAATAGTGAAATGTGTTTTGGTATTTCTTGTAACATAACAAAAGATTGACATGTAACTTACTTCAGGCATTGCATTGTATTAATGAACTATTTTTTAGCTCACCTGGCCAAAGGCCATGTGAGCTTTTGTCATCACTTGGCGTCCGTCGTCCGTCCGTCCGTCGT
>JAULBM010151715.1:0-18140 GCA_032357055.1 Geukensia granosissima | reverse complement strand
CTTGTGCCTCTGGGTCTGGAAACCAACTAACATAATGCTGAAGTTGTGCATTAATTCTAGAGGCAAATAAATCTAAACCTGGTTGAAAAAACTGTTTAACAATTTTAAGAAACACTGCTTCCATTCAGAGGTATCATTGAAAAATCTTGACAAATAATCTGGTGCAATGTTTTCTTTACCAGGAATGTGAACTTATGAAATAAAAATATTTCTTTTAGCACACCAGAACCAAATATTCCTAGTCTGTTCCAATAAGGGAACAACTGACCCTCCTTGGCTGTAAAACTGTCAGTTTTGATACACACATGCGTATTTCGTAAATGCCCACAGAGAAATTTAAGCCCAAAAAAGATTGCTCAAAGTTCTAAAGTGATAATATGCAAGATTTGTTGTTAAGCTCCAGCGCCCTTGAGGTGATTTATCATGAAAAACTGCTCCCCATCCTGACAGGGAAGCATCGGTTTCTAGATAAAATCTTGGTGGTCCTGGTCTTATTGGACGACCATTCATATTACTAAGATTTTTAACCCACCAAGAAATTTCAGATCTTCCCTTGGAAGATAGAACTGTTTTGGCATTAAAATCATTTCCCAATTCAAGCAAAGCTTTAGTTCTGTCAATGTCCAAATACCGATGAAACAAATGTGCATGTAAAACTGCCAAATACGATGAAGAATATAACCCAATCAATGTTGCCAGTTCTCTTATCAAAACTTTGTCATGATTCAAAAATGACTTTGACAAAAGTAAAAATTTTTTGAACTTTTTCTTCAGACAGAAACACCTTGAATTGTACAGAATCTAAAATAAAACCTAAAAAGGTAATTCTTTGCGATGGTACAAAAATTGACTTTTCCTTGTTAATAATAAAACCCAAGGATTCTATAAACTCATGTACATGTTTTGTATTTCTAACTGCCCCAGCAAAGCTGTTGTTTTGAAGTATAGAGTCATCAATATAGAAAAATGAACTAATCCCCATGCTTCTGATATGTGAAAACACAACCTTCATAATTTTGGTAAAACTCTAGGTGCTGAAGAAATGCCAAAAGGAAGACACTGAAATGCATATAACTGTTGTTTCCAGTAAAACTTCAAGAACTTTCTGTCTTGAAAATGAATTGGTACTGAAAAATATGCATCTGACAAATCCAGACTTGTAAAGTAAAAATTTTTTCCTACTGATTTCAAAATATATTCCAAAGTTTCTTGTTTAAAATGGTGGTATTCTACAAAATTGTTTAGTTTTTTCAAATTTATAACAGGTCTAAATTTTCCATTTTTCTTTTTTACTAGAAAAATATTAGAAATGAATTCCCCTTCTTCATTCATAGATTGTTTTATGGCTCCTTTTGCCAAAAGTTCACTAATTTCATTATCTATTAGCTCTATTTCATTTGCATTAAATTTTTGTTCCTTTGGAAGTTCTTGTTGAAACGGCATTTCAGTGAATTCTATTTTGTAACCTGAGATTGTGTTCAGCACCCAAGAGTCAAGCGTTATATTTTTCCACTTACTAAAGAAATTTTTTAAATTTCCAGCTATCGTCTTGCTTACCTTTACATTTTTCTTTTTTGGCCCAGGCTGAATTGCTGCCTGCAGGTCCTGGGAAAACTTCCCCTTCTTGGGTACTGTTTGTAAACATTCCCCCATCTTTGGTTTGAATATGGGTATCTGCGAAACCCCTGTCTGCCTCTGAAGTTTTTTGGCATCATTTTATTCAGTTTCTGAGCTTCTGAGATGTCTTTTAGTCTTTTGCTGACCTCACCACCAAATAAATTAATACCAACCATTTCATTTCTGTTACAAAGTTGATGAAAGAGGCGGTCAATATGTGGTTTCAAAGAGAACCGGCGCCTGATGGACATCTCAAAAAAGGAATTACAAAGTATTGCTAGAGACTTGCTAACTAGATCTCTTAACTCCTTAATGTTATGGTTCTTTGAGCGTAAAATCTCCGCAACCTGAATGATGGTAATAATACCAGCTCCTAGTAGTTTTTGAACAGTTTGTGCATGCAAATCATCTGTCCTTGTTTTGCGTTAAAGAAATTGCCATATTTCAGGATTAACCACAGGAGTAACCAATGCCCTACAGTTGCCAGGAATTTTCATGTCTTTTATTATTGAAGAAACATTCTGGCAAATATTTTGTATGACAGAGGAAATGGATGTATTAACATCGGTACCGAACTTGTCATAGTCCTCAAAAATCTTTAGCATTGAATATTCATAATCTGATTCCCCTGAATCCTGGTCATTTTCGACATTACCATCAGTACTATGCTCATCTTCTGAATCTGACTCGTTTCCAAATAAGTTGTAATTCAGGTTTGTACCATAATTATTTTGGGTCTCTGCAGAACTAGACATCTGATTGGTATTGTGCAAACTATTTGGGTCCCTTGCGGATATAGATTCAAAATTTATACCTTTCACAATATTTTTTGGTTAAATCAGTAAATAGAGACTTTAGCAAAACATCCTGAGAAGTAGTGTTAGTGTACATGTATCATCGCCATTTTTTCTTCTTTTAGCCGGTGACGGCCTTAACGTCTCTGTAATAGAACTTCCCGAAGGTTCATCGGATTCAGGGCCATTCTTTTTGGTGGGGCTTTCTTTTTTGCTGGGGCTTTACCCTTTTTGTTTTTTCCTGGGCCTTTTCCAGGTCCCTCACTTGATTTTTTGTCAGGTTTATTTTGACCTTCACCTTCACATACCTGTTCCGGAACTTAAATCCTGAACAACTTTCTGTGTTAAATTTGACATATTGTGTACTGGCGAAAAAGCACGAAAAATTACTAGCATCAAACTCATCTTCTGAGACGAAGAGTTTCATTACATCATGGTCTTCTTTACACGAGTCATGTTCATCAACAGACAAGTTGTCATCATACCACTTACGGAATCTTGCAATGAATTCTGTACCAGTAGAGTCTACTGTAGTACGAAAACTTCAGATATTGAGTCAATATTTCTTTAATAAAAAGCAGAGTCTGCAAAAGGTGTAGCTTGAATCGATACCTACACTAAGCCGGCGTGCGGCCTTGAAATAAAAGAGGAATTTGGTCAGTTGTATCCAGTTCATATAGTACTGGGTTCTATTCAAAATCGGTCAACTATGAAAAATGGCGTGCGACTTGACAAGAAATAAAAAGATTCACTTATTCACCTAAGATAGCCCAGGATTATGAAATATAATGTAATAGTAACTTAGTGGATGAACATCAACCTCTTTTAAAAGACATCAAAATGACTTGACACCTGTATCAAAAACACAATGATATGTCTCTTAGAGTAAAATACAATTTTATGTCTTAAAATGTCTCAAGATGTCTTAAAATGTTGTTGATGCATTCACTGGGATTAATTCTGATTTTGAATTTTTTCCGTTTTATTGAAATCTTTCAGTAAGATCTACATAAGACATTGCATGTCATTCATTTGTACATCTCCCAGCTAGAGATGAAAGAGGTCAATAAAACTGGACTATATGTACATTTTGCAGTGTCATCAACTCTTCAAGGTAAGTCTTACTGGATACATATGAGACAAGTAAAATTTTGGATATTGTCTGATGGGACTTCAAAAATTCAAGTCAAACTGAATTAACTCCAAATCAATTAAATTTGTGCTAAAATGTGTTGCTATATCAATTACCAGTGTTCAGTTTGGTAGTTTATTTAATGGTAAATATATAATATTTTGGTGTGTGTGATTTTGGCAGTTTGCACATAGGGACCAAAATATTAAAAAATCAAACAATTTACCGTATAACAGCGAACAAAAAATAAAAGTTACATGTATTTGTGACTTTTTCCTTTTGTAATATTGTATGAAATTTATTCTACAGAAGAAAAGCTTATTTTCTAGTTCAAGATGTAAAATGCTTATTTTGCTAACACTCACCAATATCCTGAGAATCTGTTATTTCTATACAAGTATCGATCTGAAACCAAGAACAAATTATGTTTAGTCACTTTATATTTCACCTGTAAGCAAATTTGTATAAGGGTTTGAAAAAGTAAAATGTGTAAAATGGCTCTGGTCATCAAAAAATTTGATGAGGTTTTTTCCAAGTATTTTTTTTTGTATTTTTTACAGTTTTTTAAATAAAAGGGGTTGAAAGGGCCAAAAAAGTCATGTTGTGGGGTATGGGCAAGATTAATTTTCATCTGATTTTGATGGGTTTTTTTCATTGATTCCTCTCTGTGAATCTTGCTATGTCTTGTCTTACCATTTAAAGATAATTTGGGTAAAAGTTGCAAAAGAAACATTTTGGCCGATCTTCAAATTTTGAAATTTTTTATAATCCATCTGATTTTAATGGGGTTTGTTTTAAAAGATTCCTTGTTGGAGGTGAATAAATGTTACCTCAAGCAATTTTTTGTAGAATTAACATTTTTTCTATGTATAAAAAGTGTTGAAGGACTTAAAATGTGATTTTGCAGGTGATGAGAAACTTTTATTCTTCACCAGATTTTGATGGGATTTTTTTTTTCATTTGATTCATCTCGTTCAGAGCTTCAAGTAGATGTCAAAAAAGTTCTCTTTCTCTTACAGTTTTCAAGAATAAATAGTTGGTAAAGTGGCCAAAAAGTCAAATTTTGCATCATTTTGTGGGAAATGGGGAAATCAGATTTTTTGTCAAGATTTTTTCCATTTGATTTGTCTCATTGCAAGCTGTCATTGGTATGTCAACTGATTTTCTCAATATCTTACTATTTTCAAGATAAGAGGGGTCAAAGAAGCTGAAAAGTCTAATTTGGCGCCATATAGTGGGGTATGGGAAAATTTTATTTTTGGGGATGAGGAATCAAAAATTTTCATAATTGATATTTGGAAATAAATGTGGAACCATAATCGATTTATACTTGTTGATAAATGGAAAACAATTTTTTTCTGTGCTTCTGTAATTTCAATTTTTATACATACATTGTATGACTATGCACTGTGTACTTTATGTCCACTGTGTGTTTGTTCCACAGACACTCTTTGATTTTATAAAGGGCCACAGTAATCTTTAACCTTTGACTTTGTTTTTCCTGGAAACAGGTGTATTTGCTGTACCTTAAAGACATTGTTGTTGTTGGCATCTTTGAGCTGCTTCCATTCCACTGAGTCTGCCATTTGAATAATTTTTACTATGACCAAAAAATGGATTGGACAAGAAAAACAGGGGGGAAAAGGAACAACATAGCAAACCAATTTTTCTCCGGAATGTTCAACTATTAATTTTTACAACATTAAGTGTTATAACCCTGACTGTGCCATAACCCTTTATTATTATACATACAAGGGTATAAGTAAAAAGAAAGATGAGCTCTATCAATGTACATGTAAAGTCTACTGTTTCCCTTGATTTCAGCTGACAAGCAATAAAAGCAAAGCAAACTGTATTTCTCATAGTAGAATTGCTGGGTCACAATGCATTTTTACTTAATATTTGTTAGGTTGGCACCATGATTCGCTCTGTAGGTTTCAATGTTTAAAAACAAGTTTTTCCTGCTATTTATTTTGATATTTGCATTGATTTTAAAAACTGAAGTAATAAAACAACATGTGTCTCATGTTGGCAAACAAAATTTATGTGTAGATGACATGAAAATGGAAAGTAAAACATGTTTTACCTATTTCTAAAGCTCATAGGAATAAATTTTATATTTGCAGACAAGGAACATATATTGTCTAAATATAATGAATAATCACACCATAGTTTAACAAACAAACCATTTGAAAACTATTTTCAATTAATGAGACACACAGATGTTTTATACTGACCTGGGTAGATGTTTCATTGCTATTACTGGATATACAATACACCTGATCAGGTAATTCTGTGGTCTTTGATCTATCAGTGGAATCGGTTGCTTCTGATTGTTTAGCATCAGGTATATCTCCACTGTCTGTAATATTATCCTGTTCTATATGGACTTGTGAAGTTGTTTGACCATGATCTGTAACCTTGTCTATAGATGGCGCTTGTTCTTCTGAATTTTCTAAATCTAGATTTGATGTGCTTATATCAAGCTTATCAACATACTGTGCAACTAATATCTTTTTATCAATTTCATCAGGAATTTTTGTCAAAATATTTTGAACATTATAGGCTTCCTGATTTTTACATGGTTTTGTAGTGTTATGAACAGAAACCACCATACTTCTTGCTGAATGATTTGCCTTGTATCTCACAGATGATCTCTGAACATTTGCTAATAGTCTCTGAGAAATTATGTCAATATCTGTAGAAGAGGAACTAGACTTCAGTGGTTTAATACTTGTAAAATCATCACCAACCTCAGTACCTTTATTCTCTTTTCCTCGACTACTCCTCACTGTATGTTGTATTTTTTTACAATGAATACATTCTGAATCTGAATTTTTTATACTATGTACACAACCAAGATTATTGCAATTAGAATTAACAATAGAATCCTCATTTAATGAACTTGTAATACTTTTTTTGTAGTTCAATTTGTTTCTTTTTGCATTTCTAGAAGACTTTTTAGATTTCTTTGATGCACTCTTATTCCTATATGTTTTATGACTATCATAAATACTTGAACTGTCTTCAGATGAAATAAGTAAACTATTATGTACATTGTTAAAAACATTGTCTGACAAACTAGAACTATGGTCTGTTTTCTGAAGTATATTATTTTTATCACTATTCGAACTTGAAGAAAATAAAGATTTGCTACCATCATTTACCTTCAAAATACAATCAGACCTGAAAAAATAAATAAGTTTATATACATGTAATGCTTAAAAAAAATTCAATGTGAACAATATTTATTTTCTCAAACACTTCTATCTCAAACACAGAGAAATGTGTCCATGGGACACAATTGCCCAAATTCCTGCAAACTGGAAGTAGACATATGACAGACCTGAAAAGAGGTGACACTGTTCAACTCCCCCTGTTCATGCTTCTAATAATATAAAATTAATCCAACTTATACAAGGCAACAAATCTTGGAAGGACATACAAAAGTATATATGTACAGATGGACAAGAGTTAAACTTAATGCCCCGGTCGCCTAAAGGTTGAGGCATAAAAGGTAAGCAATAGAAAAAAACTGCTGTAATTTTTCCTTTTTTTCATAAATATGTTCCAAATCATAAGAAAAACAGGAATAACTATGGGGAGCTATGGCCAACAAATGAAACCCCATTTCCATATGTGTAGTTATGGCAAAGTATTTTTTACTATGAGAATCTGAAACATTGTTCAGAACTAAAATCAAAATTGGAGGTGAATCCACCATCTATATTTCTCTTAAATAATAAAAGGAAAATTCAAGTTACCTTCTGGAAACCGGTTGTTTCAAACAAACTGATAGATAGTTGGGCTCTTAAACAAATTAACTATCAAATGATTCTCAAATTTCAGGCAGCATAAAGCTTTCTCTTAAGAAGGAGCATATTCGTAAGTGCCATATAAACAAGAGTTTTTGCTCCTGGCCCTTCATATACTGGCATTAATGAAAATTTCTTGCAACATAGCTGTTAAATCTATAATTATTTAAAAACATTTCAATAACCTCAGTAGTGAGAACCCAGTATGATCAAGTGTCTGTACCCTTTCACATTCTGTATTCAGTCCTAACATTGTCAAAAGCTGCATCAAGTCTGCCTCTGCTAGCTCTGATTTATCCAATATGGTGTCCAGGAAAATCTCAAAGGTTGCTGATGGGGAATCTTCAAGTAGTTCATAACACTGATCTTCACTGTTTAGCATAAACTACATAAAAATATATAAACTCTGTACATAAACTGATAGTTAGATCATTAAACTCTGAGTCTGGCACTTTTTAATTGAATTTATTAAATTTTCATTTTGCTATTATTTGCAACCTTTCGAATATTAGTATTAGTTTTCACAGATCAATTGTTTTGCATATAATGGCAGGCTACATTTTTTGTGAAAACTATTTATTTCTATGATATGTCTAGTTAAATTTTGGCATTTTTTATGTACCTTTTTCAGCAAAATTCCTTTATTGTGACTGCAAAGATAGAGAAAATTAATTCATCACAAATTTTACTTCCTTTTACAGTAATTATAACCTAAAAGTTTAAACTATATAAATTTATATTATACAAGAAATCTCCTGCTCCACTCTTGGCACGAAAGGAAATCTTAGTCTATATTGTAATCATTGTAAGAGGGTGGTACAAGGTTATTTTTGTACGTTTGTCGTTATTTATTTCTCATGTTGTCATGTTAAAGGGTTATTATATATTGTATTTCATGTATTAAAAATTGATGAAAATGCAATGTGTAAGCCAAATTCTAATTTCTTGATCCTTGTGAAAGGACATTTTATTTCTCATATGTCTGTGCACAGTACTTACCTGTACCACCCTCTTGTAAGGTAAATACACAACTCTCAACATACATTCCTTCACTCCTTCAACAGTCATTCATTATCCCCAATCATGACAATGGAAAAGTTTAACCTTTGGAGGTCCAAAATTTTTTTTTTGTATTTCTCCATAAAATCATCAATAATTTTTTTTTAAATGTTTAATTTTAAAAATAACTGATCTGTTTTGAAGATTTATTGCGAAAAATGTCCAATAGATATTAGTCAATACTGTTCACCATTTTTCTGTATTTCAACGAACCTTCTCTAGCACTGTTTTAGGAAGATGGCTTTCAATCTTTGACAAGAATGTGTTGACATGTTTAATCAATGCAGCATGGAATTCTGGTCCGTACTCCTCCTGATATTCATCCATGAAGTATTGTTTACAAAGTTTATTGTCTGCTGCCAGGGGCAGATAAAATTTCCTAAAGTTACTGTAAACTGATGTTAGTCTTTGTAACTCTTTTTTGTCCTGGGAAAAAATTTAAACTTTACTGAAAATGTTTTCCATAAGTCAAAATAATAAGTAAAGTACAAATGAATTTGCTTTTGTATGAAGAAGAGGATTGAGTTCGACCCGACAACATCTAATTTGTGCCTGTTACAACTCAGAAATCTCTTTTTTTGTAGTTACCATTTTCTTTTTGTTTACTGTTATTTTGGTCAAATATTACAAAATATTGAAATGATATATTCATTCTATACCAATTACTGCTAATATCTTCTACACTTTATATGTGTAAATGTAAGTTTGTTTTCTTTAGATTCAACTGCTGTAATGTGTCCAGTGTAACAAGAGCAATTTAATCATGGAAAATACAAACAGGCTGACCATTCATTTCATGTTACAACATAGAGAAAATGTGTCAATGGGACAAGGATGTACATGCTTGGGCAAACAGGAGGTAGACATATGATGGATCTAAAATAGGAAGAAAAGGTACAACTCACCCTGATAATGCTTCAGACCAAATATCAAATCAATAAGTCGACAAAAATTTATGGACACAGGAGGAAAAAACTTGATGCCCAAGTCGCCTAAAGGCAGGGACATAAAAACTATATTAATCTTCACCTAAGCTGTAGCTAATGTTTTAAATGATTTACAAAAAACTTTGATTTGACTTTGTTTGATGTCACAATGTCATCATTGTATTCAGTTGAGGTATGTTTACAGTCAAAACTTATTAATCAGCAGAAATGTAAACCAGAGGCTCCCAGGTGCCTGTCATCAGACAGTTTCCAAAAGTTTACATTAAAACCATTTGAATTAACTATGGTTTGAATAGCACAAGCAAGTTCGGCTGAGGCAGCCATCTTGGTTGGCGTATGCCAGATACAATTCTGAAAGGAACACATCTAGGGACCAATTCACCAAAGATTGGTTCCAATGGAATTAAGTTTCAGATGAGAAAATATTTTTTTTATGAAATTCCCATAGGGTCCTATATCAGATTAAGTTGGGCCAAGGTAGCTGTCTTGGTTGGGGGATGAGGTCAACAGACAAATTCTGAAAGAAGTACTCCTGGGAGCCTGATTTCAACAAAACAAAGTGAAACTAAGTTTGACTTGGGCGGCCATCTTGGTTGGCAGGTGAGGTCATCAGACAAAATTCTGAAAGAGACCCAACCATGAATCATTCTACCAAAGTTGTGGTTCCAATATTGAGCAAGTAGTTCCCAGACTTGTAATTTTTTTTTAAGAATTTCCAATAGGGTCCTTATTAAAACTTTATTCAGTTTTGGAGACCATCTTTGTCTGTTGGTGGGGTCACATATAATTATGAAGGGGTCCAAGCTAAGGACCATTCCTCCTAAATAAAGTTCAGGATTTCAATTTTTTTTGCAAATTTCCTATAGGTTTCTATATAACATTAAGTTTGGCTGGGGTTGCCATCTTGGTTGGAGATTAGAAATGCTGGACACAATTTTTAAAGGAGACCACCTAAGGATCATTTCAACAAAGTTTGGCTAAGATAAGCACAGTAATTTCAGGAGAAGATTTTTGAAATTCATCCTCACTTTTTTCTATTTTTAGCCAGGTGGCCATTTGACTTAAGGTCAGGGTCGTCGGACACAAATTTGAAAGAGGACCACCGAAAGACCATCCCATCAAAGTTTGGTCAAAACTGGCTGAGTAGTTTCAGAGTAGAAATTTTTTTGTAATTGTGTAAAGACGGACGGATGGACACCAAGTGATGAGAAAAGCTCACATGGCCTCATAGGCCAGGTGAGCTAAAAAACTTAACTTTAGGGCTTACCAAATGTTAAGCAAAAATCAGACTAAGTCCAGTTATCTGTCAACTTCAAAATTTCAATATGATTGAAATATTTTGAGCATGAAGAAGCTACTGAGAAAGTTTTACTAATATCCATTCAGATTTGACAAAACTAATCGAGTTTGAAAAAGTGTGAATGCCACAAACAATACCTTTTTCCACTATGTTTGTAAGCTTTGTTACAGTAATTTATGACAAGTTCTTTCAATTTAGATAGAATACTAGTCAAAAGGACTAAAATTTTAGTGATATCACACTTACTAGAAGCCGAGACCTGAGGCCCCTAGGAGCCTGTTATCACTCACCTGATATACAGATGCCAAGACAAAGTTGACATTGAAACAATTCGATTTAACTTTGGTTCCAATAGAGCAAGCTGCTATAGACAAAAGATTTTAAATAAAAATATTATAGAGTTCTATATGAAACCAAGTTAAACTGAGGCATCTTGGTAAGCTGTCGGGGTCATATGATACAATTCTGAGAGACCTAACTTAGGACCTTTCAAAGTTTGATTCCAATTGAGGAACAAGTTCCAGAGAAGAATATTTTTAAATAAATTTCCCATACCGTCTTTTATTCAACAAAGTTAGGCAGAGGCGGCACTCTTGGTTGGCGTGTGGGGTCAATAGATAAAATTCTGAAGGGACATTCTAAAGGACCATTCCCTTTCAGTTTGGTTCCAATTGAGCAAGTAATTCCAGATGAGCAGATTTTTTTAATGAATTTCCAATAGGGTCTTATGTTAAACTTAGTTCTGCTGAGGCAGCCATCTTGGTTGGTTAGTGGGGTCATGGGAAATGATTCCAAAAGGTACTCATCTGAGACGGCCATCTTGGTTGGTGTGTTGTGTGATCAAATTCTGAAAGGGACCCACCTTAGGCCAATTCAACCAAAGTTTGGTTTCAATGAGCAAGTAGTTCTAAGTGAGAAGATTTTTTAATGAATTTCCCACAGGGTCCTATGTACAACAAAGTTCAGTTGAGGCAGGTGTGGTCATCAGATAAAATTCTTAAACAGATTCCCTAAGGACTTTTTCACCAAAGTTGGGCATAAATTGGCTGAAAAGTTTTGGAGGAAAAGATTTTTTAGAAATCACACCCTTTTTTGTATTTATTAGTAAGGACAGTCATACTGACGTTACCGATCATGATCTAAGATACAATTCTGAAAGGGGATCATCCAAGAACCATTCCACCAAAGTTTACTTCAGACTGGCTCCATAGTTTTAGAAGATTAAAATGTGAATTGATAATGCACACCTGACGACAGACTACGGATGCCAAGTGATGAAAAAAGCTCATGTGGCCTTTTAGACCAAGTGAGCTAATTCAACAAAACTTGAAAGGTTTTTTATGTAGTTTTGGAAACCAATACATGGTACAGATTTTAAATTGTTCAGCTAGGGCCTTAAGCTCATCTGTGGAAGTAATGTGTCTGTCTACTATTTGCAACTCGCTGTTGAGTGCAGGGCTTGGAAGGTAGAAGTAAAAATTTCCTCCATGTAGTTTTTACGACATACCATGACCATATTGTTAGGCTTTATCAGCTGGTACATAAACAAATACAGTTCCATGTTTTTGAAATTTAGCTTTTATTCTAGAAAGTAAAAAGACTCTTTGTATTTTCAAAATTTTTATTCTGATAAGCCAAGTGGTTTTAGAGGAGAAGATTATTAAAAGACCAAGGATTGACAATGGATAAATGATGTCAAAAGCTCACATGACCTAAAATGCCATTTGAGCTTATAACCAGAGGCTCCCAGGAGCAACAGAACCAAACTTTGATGGAACTCTGTATACAAGTCTTAAACGAGACCGACTAAGGACCATTCCACCAATATTTGGTCAGAATTTTAGAAGAGAAGAATAAGATGTGAAATGTGGATAGATGACATATGCAAAGCATTTCACAAACTCACATGGCCCTTGAGGTCAAGTGAGATCAAAAGTAGTTTAATCCAATTTGGTAAAAATACTATGAGGCATAAATTATAACATGTATAACATGCCAAAAATCCAGGAAATTATTTTTTCAAATTTGTCCACAATTGTAAGATGTATATGAACACTCTTCAAAGTTGAAATAAAATCAGCTCAATACTTTTTTAATTGCAATTTACATAAAGCCAGTAAACCTTAACATGTGCTGTTTGGGAAAACATGCCAAAAATCCAAGAAATAATTTTTCAAATTTATGATAATAGGTCCACATCTTTAATATGTATGTTACAATTTCACAAAGTTTAAATTAAATTGGTTGCGTACTATTTCAGCTGCATATTACAGAAGCAAAAACCGTTAACATGTTCTTCTCTGGAAATGGAAAAGTTAAACTTGCCAAAAAGCCTGGAATTGTTTATAATTAGAGGGTACCCACTAAACTAATTTAACCCCACCACATGTCTCAAATGCCTGTCACAATTCATAAATTGTGGTCATATGTTTGTCTTTGTGTTAAATATTTTGTTACAGGTACATTTTTTTAATTATATTTAGGTAAGAGCAGTCCTTTTTAACATTTACAGTTTTTTATTTTGGATGCTTTGGCGCTTTTCTCAAGGAGTGGTATTCCACCCTTTTCAAAGGCCTTGTGGAGACCTCTAGTGTAAATTCCTTTTTTTCTCGTGGTTGGTGTGCAGTCATTATCTTACATTAACCCATATCTTTTCATTTTCATACATCTTTGATATGTATATGAAAAATAAGCAAAGTTAAAATAAGATTTGTTCAGTGTTTTCTGGGTTTCAGTTCACACAAAGAGAATAACCCCTGACTGTGACGAACAGATAGTGTGGAGGCTACCAGATTTAGTGTTACCTTATATGACCAGGGTAAAATGTTAATCTAAGGTTAAACATTAGGGGGAGATAACAAAGGCAGTGACGAAATTCTCACATTGACACAGGGGATAAAAACAACAAAAGAACCACATATCAATTATCAAGATTTTAAAATACAAAAATAACAATTATATAATACAAAACTTTTTTTCAGGTATACCACTTTAGCAACAAGACTTGTTGCATAAATTCCATGACAAAATAGAAGCAGTTAATGAACTTTCAATTTCAATTTTTATATCAAAAAAAAAAGCAAAGCTACCCAAAACAAAACTGAAAATCCATCGTACTGGTAAGTGGAAGTCCTTTACAACTTTTTTGAATTTAAAAATTCAGAACAACATCCCTATGCTGACCCTAGTAGTGCTTTAAACTGGAAATTTTAAAAGAAAGCATATTCTTATAGATGCTATAACGATCCCAAATTGCTCATCTGAAACAATGGCTTAGTTCAGATATCCTCCTTTGGATGCATTATATTACCCATGAATGATGTTGATGTTGAAATTACCTACAGAGACCATTAATTTGCTGTGTAGGATGATATTACCTCCATCCCCCCAACCCAACATGACATTCTGCCTTTGGTTTACAAAAAAGTGAGCATTGGGTATATATTGGTGTGAAGCATCCTTGCTTTATAGGTAATTGCAGTAGTCTCCTTTTTCAGTATTTAGAGCCAGCTCTGCTGGGTCAGTAATTTTATTTTTTGAATGTCAGCCTTCATTAACTGGGGATGATTGGTACTATCAGTTCGGAATGATTTCTGTATTAAGCAAGAACAGCATATTTAATAACGTTGAGTTGTCACAGACAACTCCATAGGGGGACATATTGGTATAATTAACAAGGTTGTGCTAGCTGTCTCTGACAAGAAATGTCACAAACAATTATGAAAAGTGTCCATTTTAAAGCGATTTTAGTATTATAAAACCTGATGTGTCACAAACAGTCTGAAAGGAAGCCAGTACAATTAAACCAGTGAGGTTGCCAATGGCCAGAACCTTTCTGACAAAAAGATGTGTCACATGCAAGTCTGAAAGGGCCACATAAGTACAATTCAACCAATGTGAGGCTGAATATTGCAATGGCTTTTCTGACAAGCAAATGTGTCACAAATAGTCTGAAAGGAGACCACATTGGTATAATTCAACCAGTGTGTGGTTGAAAATGGCAACTCCTTTTCTGACAATCAGATGTGTCACAAACAATCTGAAAGGGGGCCACATTCATACAACTTATCAAGTGTAATGTTGAAAATGGCAACGCCCTTTCTGAAAATATGTGTCACAGTCTAAAGGAAGCCACATTAATAAATTCACCTACTGTGAGGTTGCAAATGGCAAGCCTTTTCAGACAAGATGTGACACAAGCAAGTCTGAAATAGGGCAACATTAGTACAATTCAATAATAGTAAGGTTGTAAATGGCCAGGGCCTTTCTGACAAGCAGATGTGTCACAAGCAAGTCTGAAAGGGGGCCGTATAAGTGCAATTCATCAAGTGAGGTTTCAAATGACCAAGCCTTTTCGGACAAGATGTGTCACAAGCAAGTCTAAAAGGGGGCCACATTAGTACTATTTAACCAGTGATGATCCAAATGACCAAGCCCTTTCGGACAAGAAGATGTGTCACAAGCAAGTCTGAAAGGGGGCCACATAATTACAATTCAACCAGAACGAGGTTGAAAATGCAAAGCATGTTCTGACAAGAAGATGTGTAACAAAAAAATTTGAAAGGTGGCCACATTAATACAATCCAATCAGTGAGGTTGCAAATGGCCAGGCCCTTTCTGAAAAGAAGATTGTGTCACAAACAGTCTTAAAGGGGCCACATCAGTACAATTCAACCAGTTAGGTTGCATATGGCAAAGCCCTTTCTAACAATGAGATGTGTCACAAACAGTCTGAAAGGACCTGGCCATTTGCAACCAGATTGCTTGCAAATGGACAGGCCCTTTCTGAGAAGATGTGTCACAAATAGTCTGAAAGGTGGCCACATTAGTACAATTCAACCAAATAAGGTTGAAAATGGCATAGCCCTTTTTGAAAGAAGTTGTGACACAATGAAGTATGAAATGGGGCAACATTAGTACATTTCAATTAGAGTGTGGTTGCAATGGTCAAGCCTTTTGTGACAAGATGTATCACAATGAAGAGTGACACAAGGAAGTTAAAAATACAGTTAGTACAGCTAAACCAGAGTGGGAGTTGTCACATCAGTACAACTCAACCAGAGTGTAAGCTGTCACATTAGTACAGCTCAACCAGAGTGGGAGTTGTCACATTAGTACAACTCAACCAGAGTGGGAGTTGTCACATCAGTACAACTCAACCAGAGTGGGAGTTGTCACATCAGTACAACTCAACCAGAGTTTAAGCTGTCACACGAGTACAGCTCAACCAGAGTGGGAGTTGTCACATTAGTACAACTCAACCAGAGTGGAAGTTGTCACAACAATACAACTCAACCAGAGTGTAGGTTGCAAATGACCAATTCCTTTCTTACAAGAAGGTGTATGAAAAGCAACCACATTGGTTGCAAATTGTGAATCCCATTCTAACAAATATTATTTCCTAGCCACATCAATATAAGTTGAGTAGCAAATGGCCAAGACAATTGAAAATGTACCAATCAGCCTCAGATTATGAAGGGCAATATTCAGCAAAAATTCACTGACCATGCAGATGACTCCTCATTGAATTTTCTCTTTGTCCTAATAATTGAACCACATTCTCTTGAGAAAGATCATCTCAGTCCAGTGAGCAAATCTTAAAAATACATTTGTGTTTTCAATTTTGCAGCTGAGAGATGTTGGACTGTTTACAATGGAATAATATAAATTAATTATAAAATAAACAACCACTACAAAGTTCAATAGAACCAATGTTACAAAGACAAAGTATACTACTTGTATCTTTCTATGAGTTATCAAACATTAAAACTGTTCTTTGATTGAAGGTCTGTTCCAACAGCATGTTTACCATGTGACAGTGAAAAGTACAGTATCCAACAATTGTTCTTTTTTACAGATTTTGATTGTTTTTCCACTGCTGACATCTAGTAGTAACCATTGAATATGAAGACATTTAGCACTCCAACTACAAAAAATAAATGGATGGATTTGATAACAAGAGCCACTCAACTACATAGTTGATATTGAGATATAGAGTATCTGTACCCAGTGGGAAGACAAGATAGGTTGGTCTCAGACCCACAGTCTATGTGTTCATCCTGAGGCTCTGCCGAGGGATGGACAAGATATCTAAGTACAAGGGTCCGAGACCAACTAGTCAAGACATTTCTCTGGAGACAGCTCCTTTTCTAGCAAAACATTTTTATTTTCAATTTCAGAAATCAGCTTGAGTAAGCATTATTTTATTAGCATATTTATTGACTTGATTTATTTAGCCTTAGAGAAGCAATTTTGACAAAATTACTGTTAAACTGTTTAAATTCAAATATATAATTTTAAGTTTTGTAAGTGTTACATTATTTATTTATGTTTGTTTTTGTTTGTTTGATTGGGGTTTAACGCCACTTTCAACAATATTTCCGTCATATCACGGCGGTCAGTTTTACTGGTGGAGGAAGCCGGAGTACCCGGAGAGAAACCACCGACCTTTGGCAGGTAACTGACAAACCTTATCACTTGCGATGCGAGTTAAGCACAACCCATTTTTGTATGGTACAAACCCAGGCGCGAACTCACGCCGTATAGGATACAGTGATCTCTACAGGTAAGTTTAAATCAACTACCTAGACCACTTGGCCACCCAGGCCCCCCAATATATTTGAGTTTTGTTGGTAGTATATAAGGATATCACATTGCTCAATGAGTAGTCGGTCCCCATGTGTAAATGTAGACAAAATGGTGTTCACGTGCCTTGTGGTGAAAATGGTGTTTTTTATTAAGGCTAATTTTGTGAAATAGAAAGGGAATATGGTGGACTTTGTGCATTTAACTTCTGAAATCAGAACCTCCAGTCTTCAAAATGATATATTCTTTATTGAAAACTTTATACCTGTACATTCAGCCTGTAAGTTTGAAATTCAAATTTTTGAACAAAGGAATGGATTTTTATGTCGCAACTGTTGGGTGAAATCTTAAATTGAATTGGAGTTCTTAAAAGTGCTTTCTATAATATGTAGAACTAAAATGCATTTATGCTACTTTTGTGTGAGTTGATAGGACCGTTAAAATATATTTCTTATTTTCATAAATATGAATGTAAATTATTTGTAGTGCCCGCCTTAAGGCAGCAAGTTTTTCCCTTGTCCATACTCTAAGGACTGTCCATCATTATTTTCATCAGTTTTCTCCACTTGTGTATGTGGGATTGATTTGACATTTGGTCTAAAGCTTTATCAGGTAGAGTTGTACTATGTCTCCCCTTTCTGGTCTGATATTTGTCAAATTTCTGTTTGCTGGAGAATTTTCTCTATGTTTAATTTCAGTTTTTTTTATTGTTGAAATTCAAAAATAATGAGTTATGGTCCCATAGATAAGAAGTACCAGTTTTTCACATTACGAAATAAAATGAAATATGAAAAAAAATATGTACAATGTTATAAAAGACCCCTATTGTAGATTTACGATGTCTTCTTGAAATGATTTTAATTTTCTTATACATGAGGGTATTTAATTTCA
>JAULBM010151604.1:0-16071 GCA_032357055.1 Geukensia granosissima | reverse complement strand
GAAAGTATGAACTTTAAGTTATCAAAAATTAATTGAAAAACAAATATAATACAAAAATTTGCTGTACAAACAGCACACTCCCCGTCTGATGTTAAATATCACCATATGTGTTGAATGCAATTTAAAAGAAATCAAAAATTTAACTTCAAAAAGGTGTTAAGAGTCTCAATTAGTTCGCACTAATATGTACTAATAATATCTCAATTATATGACTGTCCAAAAATTGAAACATTCATGAACTTAAAGTAACTGGTGACACAAAAGAACAGTCTGTGTGATCGGTCGCACATATACACGAGCTTGTCCATCTTTGATAGTTCGGACTAAAACTTTCCTCACTAAGTTATCCTTACTAGGAAAAACATGTTCAATAAGTCCAATCGGCCAAAAGTTTCTATGTTGTTCACCGTCTTTGAGAATAACTACATCACCTTCCTTGATATTATCATGAGTTTGTTGCCACTTTCGTCGCGATTGTAAAGTATGTAAATACTGATGACGCCACTGAGTCCAGAATTGTTCAGCTAGTGATTGAACAAATTTCCATTGAGTGGTATACACATCTCGAGTGTTCAAATGACTAAAGTCTTCATTACAATCGCCAGTTTTTGTAGTTAACAACGTATTGGGCGATAAAACACACGGTGAGTCAGAGTCTGATGAGACAGGAATCAATGGACGAGAGTTCATAATTGCTGTGGTTTCCGCCATGAATGTACACAGAACTTCATGTGTGAGTTTTTTGTGTCTGGCTTCGTAAAGAATTGAGTCAATAATACGACGGGCTATACCAATAAGACGCTCCCATGAGCCTCCCATATGTGAAGAGTATGGGGTGTTAAATTTCCAAACAGAACCTTTATCGCAAAGAAAAGATTTCAATGTATTGTCCTCGACACAAATACCAGGAATTCCAAGTTCCTTCGCTGCCCCGATGAAATTTGTCCCTCTATCTGAGTAGAATTCTTTGACTTTGCCCCGTATAGACATGAACCGTCGTAAAGCATTTATAAAAGATGAGGTACTCATCTCTTCGATGACTTCAATGTGCACGGCTCTACACGACATACAGGAAAATAAAACGGCCCAGCGCTTAGAATTGATACTTCCACCACGGGTACGCCTTGTCACAATATCATAAGGGCCAAAGCAATCCACACCTACATAAGTAAAAGGTGGACAAGATTTCAATCGTTCCTTTGGTAAATCAGACATTTTCTGAGTTGTTAGATTGCCACGGAATCTACGACATAGTAAACATTTCGAAATGACAGAGTACACAAGTCGCTTTAACCCGATTATCCAAAGTCCAGCACTCCTAATCACGCCTTCAGTAATATGACGTCCCTGATGTTTCGCTAATTCATGATGATGGCTGACAAGAAGTTTACCTATATGGTGACTATTCGGAATAAGAATTGGATGTTTCTCACCAAGTGTCAATTCTGAAAATTTAAGTCTACCTCCAACTCTCATAACACCTTCCTTGTCTAAAAACGGATCAAGTTTCAAAACTGAGCTATCCTTTGATACCGGTGTGTTAGCTTTCAAATTTTCAATGTCTCTTTTGAAAACTTCACTTTGAATCTGTTTGATAATGAAAATTTCGGTCTCTTTCTTAAATTCCGAATTGATTTCAGGCACTTGTTGATTTTTGTGCTTCGATAGCCACCTTTTGACAAACAGTCTTAAATAAGAAAACGCCCTTATCAACGATTTCCAGGTTGAAAACTTGCTAAATCGGTGACATCCAATTTGTGGTTCGCTAATTTGAGTTTTTAAAGTCACAATTTTAGGACGGATTTCCTTGTCTTCATTTGGAGACACTAAACCATAGTCTTCTTCACACTTGGTAGAATTTTCTGATAATAACCAAGTTGGACCGGTTATCCAACAGTTAACAAGTGTCATGTCAGGTGATTTAGAATACCTGGTTCCAGCATCAGCAGGGTTTTTATCGGTAGTAACATGTGACCACTGAGATGGTTTCGAAACTTTGTGAATTTTCTCAACACGGTTTGAAACATATGTGAAAAATCTACGGGTAGTATTGCAAATATATCCAAGGACAACTTGGCTATCTGTATAGTAATGGCAAATGTCTCTTGAAAAATTCATATTGTCACAAATCATATCTCCTAGTTCTGTGGCTAGAACAGCACTACAAAGTTCCAGTCTAGGAATAGTGTGACCTTTCAGAGGTGCTAATTTTGTTTTTCCCATCAGAAAACCTAACGATGAAGATCCATTTTTATCAACTGATTTCAAATAGGCTACAGAGGATATCGCTTGTTCGGACGCATCACAAAATATGTGCACCTCTAGTTTTTCGGCTAACGAAACTGATGTTGGAATAACCATTCGCGGAATTTCAAAATTACCAATCGATCTTAAAGATTCAAGCCAGTATTGCCATTTACAAGCATGTTCACTACTCAGAGGTTCATCCCAATCAGTTCCGGGAGGTATCACATCTCGAAGAAGTATTTTCCCACTGATCAAAATTGGTGAAACAAATCCTAACGGATCAAACAAACTGTTAATGGTTGACAGAAGACCTCTACGAGTTGTTGGTTTTTCATCGTTGCTAACACTAAATATGAATTTATCAGAGTGGAGATCCCACGTGATACCTAAACTACGTTGTGTCGGCAAAATGTCAGAATGCAAATCTAAAGATTTCAAGTCTTTACCTAGATCATCACTCGGAAAGGCTTCCATAACATGTATGTTGTTTGACACTATTTTATGGAATCGAATATCTCCATTTTCTTTCAAATCTTTCTGGGTTTTCTTTATCAAGTCAATTGCCAGGTTTTCATCAGTCAATGACGTAATACCGTCATCTACATAAAAGTCTTTACAAACAAAAGACTTTACGTCATCATCTGAATGTTCTACAGCTCGGCGAATTCCGTAAGTCGCAATAGCCGGTGACGGTGTGTTGCCAAAAACATGTGACGTCATACGGTATTCAATTAATGGTTGTGTAAAGTCATTGTTTTGGTACCAGAAAAACCTTAAATAGTCTCTGTGTTTATCTGAAACTCTAAACTGATAAAACATTTGTTCAATATCTCCAGTTACAGCAATGGAGTTCTTGCGGAAACGCATAAGAATACCAACAAGATTGTTTATGAGATCCGGTCCGGACATTAACAAGCTATTCAAAGAAACACCTTCATAGACAGCTGATGAGTCAAAAACTCCTCTTATTTGATCTAATTTTCTGGGATGGTACACCCCAAATAAAGGGAGATACCAGCATTCACCTGGTATATCTGTCGGTGCTTTTTCGGCTGCACCACTATTCAAAACCTTTTCCATGAAAGTCATAAAATGTTTCTGTTTTATTGGATTCTTCCGCAAACTACTGTCTAATATTTGAGCTCGTTTCCAGGCTTGTGAGCGATTGTTCGGTATTGGCGGTTTTGGTTGTTTGAATGGCAGCGGTGCGGTCCAGTGACCTGTATCATCCTGCACAAAATCTGATTCCATCAACTTGAGAAAACGTTTATCCTCAACAGAAAATCCAACTTTGTTATCATCTGAAGTCTTTATGAAAATTTCATCACTGAAATCATTTATCTCAATATTCTTCTCGCACAATGGAAATGTGGTGCACCTTCCATCGTTGAGGGTGTGAGTAATACGCACATTGATTTCCTTTGGGGCATGTACTTTGCCTAAACAAACCTCTCCTATAACTGTCCATCCTAGAGGTAATTTTTGAGCAAAGGGTTCTCCTTTACCTCCGATGATTTGTTCCTGTACGTGATGTATCTCCGGAACATCTCTTCCAATCAAAAGCTCAACCTTGATGCTTGGATCAAGAGCAGGTAAGTATGGAGCAATACAATGCAGATGTGAATATGCAAGAGCTACATCTGGTGTCGCAACTTCAGGTAAGTCACTCGGAATTGAGTCACATTCTATTACATCATGTAGTTCAAATGTAGATTTCCCATCAATTGACTGTACATTTATAGCATTCGCAACTCGGCACATTATAGTGGATTTTCCAGAACATGATGACATTGTAAACTGAGACTTGGTTCCTTGAATTCCAAGACGATCTAACAGTTCAGGTGTAATCAAAGTACGATTGCTCTGATCATCTACAGCAGCATAAGCTTTAATACAGTTCATTGGGTCTTTATCAGAATATACATTGACAAGAACGGTTTTTCCACATGAACGGCTAAATCGTAATTCACCACACAAGGTAGTGCATTTTGATCTTACATTGTCCTCACTTTCATGTTTCTCCCCGCCATCAACTTGTGATGTTGTTTGATTGTCAGTTTCTTTTTGCTGAAATTGTCGATCAACATGCAACGCAGTAGCATGACGATTGCCACAAATTTGACACTTAACATTAACTGAACAGTTTTTTGCAAAGTGTGCATCTGATTCACAACACTTAAAACAAATTCTCTTATCACGGAGAAACTTCTGACGGTCTTGTAGTGACTGTTTTCGAAAACCACGACAGTCATTTAAGGTATGGCCAGCTTTATGCAAAGGACATCGAACAGATTTATTTGATGTGACATCAAACCTTCTTGAAATAACTGAAGAACGAGGTTTGTTACTACCTGTAGCTGAAGAACTAGAACTGTTATACAAAAAGGCAGGATCATTTCGAATTTCACACATGTCTCGAATAAAGCTCACAAAGAACTTAAACGGTGGAAAAGCCAAGTTATGAAATTTCTTGTATGAAGACGCTTGTGTAGTCCATTTTTCCTGCAAAAAGTGCGGCAGCTTTGCAACAATAGGTGTAACACCGGAAGAAGAATTATAATAACTCAGCAATGTAGCATATTTCGGGTTCAACATGACAGATTCCACTTCGGTAAGTATGTCTAATAGATCGTAAAGTTTGACACAATCTTTGTTTGTAATAGTAGGAAACGTAACGATCTTACGTTTCAATGCACTTTCAACCATTTCCGGTCTACCGTAGCGTTCCTCTAAACGCTCATATATTCTCTGAAGTCCAGTAGCTGGATCATGAGTATTAGCAGCACGGATGCTTTTAGCAAATCTTGAGGAATCAGGCCCCAACCACTTTATAAGTAAATCCATTTCTTCAAAAGGTGTTACGCCAAGTTCTTGTGTCACACTTTGAAAAGAAGCTTTCCATGATGCATACGTTTCTGCTTTATCGTCAAAATTACTGAATCTCGACAGAAGAAAGTCCTTTCTGTACATCAACCGAGTAATGTCTGATATTGTATTATGCATAAGACTATTTGTTGAAGTATTTTGCATATGAAACGGTGGATGAACCGGTTGATAAGTTGGCTGGCTATAAACTGGATTAGTTGCATTAATAGTTTGATGTGTGCTAGAAACATTCATGTTTTGAGAAGCTACAGGATCAGCTGAAGGAATTGTCTGATGAGTAGACCAAGTTATCATCGTTGTCATTTGATCACTTGGTGGAATATTCTGGATGTATTCATTTACTTCCTCTTTCTTATCACATATTTCACTGACAATATCCTGATCCCGTTCACCTTGCTCGAGAATTCGCGCCTCGGTTTCGGCTGCAGCTACTTTACTCTCCTGTTTAACGATACTGATGTCCGCTTCTATAGACGCCTTCTGTTTCATAAGCTCACTTTCTTTCTTAACAAATTCTAAACGTACTTTTTCTGCTTCTGCTTTTGCCCGCTTGTGACTTGCAGATGAGCTCACTGACGTAACGCTGACCTCTGACATCGTTTCAACTAATTCAAGTTTCCTTTTCTTTATATCTGAGTCCACTTTTCTATAAGTTTCTACGCATTTTGTGAAATGTTCCATGTGGTCAGTTATTAACTGTTTTGATTCGGTTGTATTTGTCCTGTTTAGGTAACTTTTATATTCTTCTGACCGACGACAAAAATTTTTGAAGTTAGAGTCCAGGTCCTTGTTCAGTTTTCGTAAACTTTCTAAGGTTGTACAAGAGGGTGCCGTTATCATCAGGTCCTCTATCTTCGACCATTCACCCTCACATTTTTCACGAAGCTTTTCACTCTGTTCGTCGAACATGGCTTGAGCTTTAATTGTTAACTTCCGTGTACGTCTTTCACGATCTGACATATGTTCACATTATCTTTTTACTATTCCGTCAGGCACTTGACAGATAGATAACCAACAAGAATACTGAAACACGGTTGCCCATTTTAAAGTTTATTCAAAATCTGGCATGATGCGTTGTACAGTATGTGATTGTAGAATGTAGGTAAAAAGCTGTAACAAAGATTGTAAATACCATATACGATTCGAAAAAAAAAGGTTGCATATCGAGTCAAAAAACATTACATAATATATGTTCTAAGACAAAACTCAATAAACAATGAAAATGTATGAAAGATTGTAAACAAATCTAAAAATTGCAATTTTATGGTCTAATTTTCATAATAATTTACTGTATGAACTGTAAAAGAAGTTAGAACTACCAAAAACATTATTGAAACTGTCAAAAATTATCCCAAAAGTGGATCCCCTATTCGAAAAACATGAGAAAACATTATGGAAATATTTTGCTCTCAAACTTCATAAATTTCACATTTGCGTCAAAAATAAATATGCACATGCAAAATATAAACGTTATTATTAAATATGCAACTTACATAATGGTCTACCAAAAACGGATGACAGCAATAAATCTAGATTTAAATTGACATTGGTACAATGTTTATTGTGGTACACAATTCGCTATACAGGAAGTCTTAAAGTGAAAGTGAAAGTAAAAGTGAAAGTAAAATTAAGAATGATAACTCTAAACTTTAAAAGTGAAAGTAACCAAAAATAGAATCAAAATTGAAAGTATGAACTTTAAGTTATCAAAAATTAATTGAAAAACAAATATAATACAAAAATTTGCTGTACAAACAGCACATGAGGTTTTCCCATTCAAAATATACATCTTTGATGGTATCTTTTCAAGAAATACAGTATTAAAATATTGATCCTTATTTAATTGTATTTTTACTACCGTATTTAAATGTTAGCTGCATAATATAAAGGTAAATATACATGTATATGTATAATACAGATTATATTGTACATGTCCTTATTGTATTGAAAACCCATTGATTCCTTATTGTACATATACATATATAAATACCTATTTTTATTAATTTTGACAGGGAGTGAAGTTTATGTATGACTGTGTGACAGGACAACAGATTGAGAACAGTTATGGGTGTATAATGGCAGATGAAATGGTATGGATGATATAGTTAGTTCAGTCTTTGTAGGAATGTTTTATCCATTATATTTAAAAACTACATCATGTTTGTTTTTCTTTGTAGCCAAGTACATATTTTTCAAGGAGCTCCATTTATATTCACTATGAAAGCAATATCCTAAGGCCATGCAAAAATAAATGTTTAGCTTATTGGACCAATTTTGAAAATTCTTGAAGAGGAAGAAGTCATTTGGGGGGGTAGATTTTTGTGTAATGAAAATGGATTGTGATTTGAAGTGGAAAGTATATAACATAGATATAAATAAAGGAAATATTATTCAATGTAATTTATTTACATATTCTTCAGGACATTGTAGTAAAGTTTAGTTTTTTCTTTGCTTTTTTTGACAACACTACAAAAGTTATGTTTTCATTTATGAGCAACCAGTAACTTCATCAGTGAAAGTCCTTGTTTCTTGCACAATTCAATATAAAATATAGCTGAAGGTATGTAGGGCAATAACTGTGCACAATATGTGAGCTGATTAAACCATTTGGACAGGAAACCAGTGCCATTTGTATATATTACCACAGCAGGATTCTTTGGCAGCTTTGCATGCAATAAGAGTTGTCTTTACCAACACACAAAGATCTTGATAAGTATCAAATAATAAACATGTTATGTATAACATAGTTTAACATGAATCAAATAGTCAATTCGATTGATGCCAATAAACTGAAAACAATACCAGATACAGAATGGTAAAAATTCTGGATTTCATTATGACAGTTAATCTTTACCTTTGAAAAGACTGTGGGCACAGCAGGTTATCGACAGATCCAGTGGTACCTGAAAAGTGTTAATTTTATTTTTGCATGGCCTAACTCAGCTTTATTCACATGCCTGTAATTTTTATAAGACCATAGTCTTGACGAACATAAATGCATGGTCAAGCTATTAGTTCTTAAATTAAATTTTCACAGATATCAAGACTCATGAAATTGTCACTACAGTAATATCTAAGTATTTTTTATGAGAGTATATTTTTAAGAGTATAAATTTTTTATTTTTAGGGATTAGGAAAAACTTTACAATGTATTACATTGATGTGAGAGTATATTGTCTATAGTATATAATTTGTATTTTGTAGGGTCTATGAAAAACTTTACAATGTATTACATTGATGTGAGAGTATATTGTCTATAATATATAATTTGTATTTTGTAGGGTCTGTGAAAAACTTTACAATGTATTACATTGATGTGAGAGTATATTGTCTATAGTATATAATTTGTATTTTGTAGGGTCTAGGAAAGACTTTACAATGTATTACATTGATGTGGACTTTACTGGTAGGTTTACTTGTAATTATGCCTGTCTATACCAACCCCCCTGTTTATTGGGTGTTTGATTTACACAGTTAAGGTTAAATGTGTGTCCAACATACACAAGTAACTGAAATCTTGGATAATACAAACAGACTTGCAATTTAATCATTGTCATAAGATCAAAAGTAATCTACACTGAAACTCTAGTCTTTGCTTAGAAAGGTTTGAAATATCACTTTGTAAGCTTAGAGAGTTCAGAATTGTATCATTCAAATCAATTTCTCTAATGATTTAAGGTAACATGTAGATAAGTATTCTTTTATGTAAACTATGTTATTTCTGATACAAATAGGTTGATTGATTGTTGTTTAACGTCCAGTGACAAATATTTCACACATATGTAGGAGGAATTAGTTAAAACACAACTCAAATCTTTCCTATAAAAAGTTTTTAATATTACCTTCATTTCTGACTTGTAAGCAGGTCTATTCTGATATTCTTGTATTTTAGCATGGGACTTCTGCTATTCAGAGTTATGCAGCTTTGTTCATAGAATTTTTTTTTTTTTTATACACATATCAAACTGTTACTGAAGTTTTTGCAGACAAGACTTTATGTCATGTTTAGTTCAATATAAACAAGATTGCTTTCAAATTTTATGATTTTGACCTTTGACCTTACAGAGTAAAGGTTCTTCTTTCATGTAAGTTTCAAAACTTACAAATGTTTCTCTAATTGTAATGTGCCAATTAATTGTTTTTTTTTTAAGTTATTTATATCTAACTGCCTGTGCCGAGTATCAACACAACCTGCATTTAATCAGACTTTTCAACTGGATTTTTTTGTTTTATTATTAAATATATGTATGTTCCCGCCACGATATGGCTGAGATATTGCTGACGTGGCGTTAAGCAGCTATCAATCAATCAATCAACTGGATTTTTCATTAATTTATTAACAATAAATTAGTTCTTTGAAAAATACGAGAAACAAAATCTTATATTATTATAACTTACAAAGCTGGATAGTTAAACCTTTAATTTCTCACCAAGCTAGATAGTTAAACCTTCAAATTTCTCACCAATCTGGATAGTTAAACCTTCAAATTTCTCACCAATCTGGATAGTTAAACCTTCAAATTTCTCACCAAGCCGGATAGTTACACCATCAAATTTCTCACCAAGCTGGATAGTTAAACCTTCAAATTTCTCACCAAGCTGGATAGTTAAACCTTCAAATTTCTCATCAAGCTGGATAGTTAAACCTTCAAATTTTTCACCAAGCTGGATAGTTAAACCTTCAAATTTCTCACCAAGCTGGATAGTTAAACCTTCAAATTTCTTACCAAGACTTGAAAAGTTAAACGTTAAACTGTCTTGATTTTAAAAAATATGACTATCAATGGCTAACAGTGAAATATTCTCTAAATCATAAAAATTTAACAAAGATTGTTATTGTATTTGTAGAAAATAAAATAAGATTTGTTATATTTGTAGAAACAAAGTCCAGATTGTTGTCCATATATAACCAAAGCTGTAGTGGTTGCTCCTAGTAGTTTAGTATATAAATATATAAGATTGATATATTTGTAGAAACAAAGTCCAGATTGTTGTCCATATATAGACAAAGCTGTAGTGGTTGCTCCTAGTAGTTTAGTTAAGGTAATAAACATGTATTTCTTAAAAGTCAAGCAATGTTAACTTTTATGTTACCTAGAATCTTACCAAATATTTAAAAGAAAGAATATGTAATGTATGCCTGAGAGAAACAATCCAAATCTCTTCTGGATTGTGTACTGCATAATTTCTCTTAAGATGTTGCCTTTAGTTCACTAGATTTCCATGGGACACGAAACAAGTTCTTAAAAAAACAGTGCCTTGCATTTCTTTCTCTTATCAAATAGATTGTAGACAAAATAGGAAAAAAATGAATGAAAATGCCTCAACTACACTGTGTATGAAGTGCTTTTCTGTATTAACCTTCATTAGGTCACTCCGGAGAAAATATGGGAAAACAAGGAATTATGTTAAGACACATCTGTAGAGTACACCAGTTTATGTCTTAAAAACAGATCGTTATTAGTTTGTTTGTGTTGGTTGGATGTTTTTTTTTTTAAGTTTAAACCCTTAGTGAAAGCTTTAAAATTAAAAAAATTAACTATCAAGAGTGGAGAAATAATCCTTAAGCAACTGGCAGCAGAAAGAGAATCTGTTTCTCCTATGAATAAAACCACCACAACGTTGATTTTTAAGTCCCCCTTTTGGAGAACCCATTCTTTGGTACACAGCATATCCAAGGTATCACCGAGGAATACATTGCAATTTCAAGAAAACGACACATAGGAAAAATACAAAATTTTGTGCAAACACTTCTTACCTATAAAGTAGTTCAAACATAAATAATGAAAATAATTGTCCAGCTAGCCAAGAAAATATAAGGGATGAACTCAATGGTAGTACGAAATACAACTCTTGTGACAATGATGTGACGTCATCCGTTAACAAAGGTTTTCAGTAAAGAAAAATTTTGAAACATGCCAAGAAGGGTTCTTACGTTTCAAGTATCTCACAGACAAAAATTAAGAATGTTCTTCATGCTAGAAATAGTGGTCTTAATCAATCAATTGGAATGCGCAGGAAATCTCACACAGAAATTTAACCAACAGTGGGTTAAAAATATTTAAATTTAACCAACCGCTTAATCAAGCCAAGAATAGGAGAAATTTCTTTAATATACATATTTAGAGTACTTTTAATTTGTGATGACTACATGTTATAAAGCTGCAGTATAATTACAGAATTGGTACAATGAGATATTTAAATGGTTAGGAGAGAAACTGAATCCATTAGCCATAGATTCTGGAACTAAAGAGGAAATAGACAAGAATCTCAGTAAGTATCCACTGGCCATAGATTCTGGAACTAAAGAGAAAATAGACAAAAATCTCAGTAAGTAACCACTAGCCATAGATTCTGGATCTAAAGAGGAAATAGACAGAAATCTCAGTAAGTATCTACTGGCCATAGATTCTGGAACTAAAGAGGAAATAGACAGAAATCTCAGTTAGTATCTACTGGCCATAGATTCTGGAACTAAAGAGGAAATAGACAGAAATCTCAGTAAGTTTCTACTGGCCATAGATTCTGGAACTAAAGAAGAAATAGACAGAAATCTCAGTAAGTATCCACTGGCCATAGATTCAGGAACAAATGAGAAATAGACAGAAATGTCAGTAAGTATCCACTGGCCATAGATTCTGGAACTAAAGAAGAAATAGACAGAAATCTCAGTAAGTATCCATTGGTCATAGATTCTGGAACTAAAGAAGAAATAGACAGAAATCTCAGTAAGTATCCACTGGCCATAGATTCTGGAACAAAAGAGAAATAGACAGAAATGTCAGTAAGTATCCACTGGCCATAGATTCTGGAACTAAAGAGGAAATAGACAGAAATCTCAGTAAGTATCTACTGGCCATAGATTCTGGAACTAAAGGGGAAATAGACAGAAATCTCAGTAAGTAACTACTGGCCATAGATTCTGGAACTAAAGAGGAAATAGACAGAAATCTCAGTAAGTAGTCCTTTATGAGGTTTCTTAATTTTGCCCTTACAGAATCCATGGAGGATTCTTGTCACTGATTGGCTGATACAGTATTAAATCTACTCCTCTGAAACGGCTTGGCCAAATGGATTAATATTTGATGTGGAGAATTTTTGGAGGTACCTTTATAAAGTTCCTTCATTTTGTCCTGATCTGAAACTAAACATGGCTGCCAGGGATAATTGTTGTTTCTGATTGGCTGAAACTGCTTGGTGAAATTGATTAATATTTGATGTAGAGCATCCATGAAAAGTCCATTACAAAGTTTCCACATTTCATCCCAATTAGACAAAAATAAGGTGCCAGACAAATCTTATTTCTGATTGGCTGATTCATTAAAAAATCTCCTCTGAAATGGCTGATGAGCGATACAGGCTCAGCCACTTGAGCCTCAAGTTTACAATAGAAATTGTTAAATATTTTATTTCAAGTCTTGGCATGAAATTTGAAGGTTTAACTATCGAGATTGTAGATAATAGCATTTTCAATGTTTTAACAATGTAAGATTTTTTTTTTCTTCTGATTGATCAACAGAATGATTTAACTGTTTTAAGTTGAAATGTTGTCTGAAAACCTCAGTTGAATGATGATTTCAATCAAATGTTTGCTAAACCGCATGTGGCATTAATAATTATTGGACGTGGGTTGATAATGGATTTTAAAAAAAACAGTCAAACGCGACATAAAATCAGAGAAAAATACATATATAATTAATAGCCTTAAAATAATAATCAGATAATGATAGGTATGATTTTAAAGAGTCAATGTAGATAATCTTGTTTTTACAGAACAGTTTATGCAGCAGCAAGGAAGAAGGAATCCCAACCCAATCCTTATAATATCATACGAGACATTCCGATTACATGCTCATGTGATGCATAAAGGTGCTGTGGGTCTTGTTATATGTGATGAGGTAAGATCTAAAGAATCTAGCACCACAAAAATCTCCTACACACAGGTTAAGATGACCTATCTCTAAAATCTATTATTATACCACCAAAGAGCGAAGTCCAGGTGGGTGTATAAGAATCTATACATCTGTGCAGATTTGTGTCCAGTCCAGAACTTTAATGCCTTCATGTACAGGGGTAATACTTGGTTCATCTATCTTAAGTTTAAGGTCACACACTTTGAAAAACTTAAAGTACCCATACATGTGCATAAGTGTATCCTTTGTGAGTTTTGCTCACATGTTTTTATATAATACTTTAAATTAAGATTACAAGACAACTTGATACATTGAGGTTCTATTTGAGATGTGGCATGATGTCTCATTAATGATCTTACTATAAGATATATCCAGATAACAGGCCTAATGGGACTTAATTGGCTGAAGGAATAAATTTGCCTTTTAAGATGTATATCTGGATTTGTAACGACAGATAATGAGATTTTTATACAACTGATGAAAATTTCCAGGTAGCAAGACATGATAGGTCAATTGTGGTATTTTATGAATAGTTTCACATTTGTAGTTTGGGGCCTTTTACAGCTTCAGTTAGGGTATGGACTCTGGTTCATTATTGAAGGCTGTAAAAGGACCTGTTGAAGTTTTAAATTCTACTGTCATTTGGTGGGTGGCTGTCTCATGAACAATCATGCCACATCTTCTATTTTTATATAAAGTACAAATAAGTCATTTTGATACAAATATAGAAATCAGAAAGAAATGACATTGAATACATATTAAGGAATCATGCCACATCTTACCAAGCTGCTTTATCATCAAAGGTTCTCAAAAGGTCGTCAACATCGATGGAACACCACACTAAATGAAAAACCCCTAAATCACCTTAAGTAGAAAATCCTTTTATTAGCTCACCTGGCCTAAAAGGCCATGTGAGCTTTTCTCATCACTTTTGCGTCCGTTGTTATCATCGTCATCGTTGTAAACGTTTTACATTTTCATAAACTCCTCTGAAACCACTTGGCCAATTTTAACCAAACTTTGGTGGAATGTTCATAAGATGGTCCTCTTTAAAATTTTTGTTGGGTTTTGCCAGGCACCATTCAATATGGCCGCCATGGACCCACATAGTTTAACATTGGACCCTATGGGAATTTAACGTTTTCGTCAAAACCTCTGAAACTGCTAGTCTGATTTTAACCAAACTTTGGTGGAATGTTCCCATGATAGTCCTCTTTAAAATTTGTGTTTGATTTTGCCAGGCACCATTCAATATTGCTGCCATGGCTCGACATAGTTGAACATTGGACCATATGGGAATTTTACATTTTTGTCAACTCCTTTGAAACTGCTAGTCTGATTTTAACCAAACTTTGGTTGAATGTTCCTATGATAGTCCTCTTTAAAATTTGTTTTGGATTTTGCCGAGCACCATTCAATATGGCCGCCGCTATGGCTCGACATAGTTTAACATTGGACCCTATGGGATTTTACGTTTTCATCAACTCCTCTGAAACTGCTAGTCTGATTTTAACCGAACTTTGATGGAATGTTCCCATGATAGTCCTCTTTAAAATTTGTGTTGGATTTTGCCGGGCACCATTCAATATGGCCGCCATGGCTCGACATACCGGTAGTTTAACATTGGACCCTATGGGAATTTTACGTTTTCATCAACTCCTCTGAAACTGCTAGTTTGATTTTAACCAAACTTTGGTGGAATAGTCCTTGGATGGTCTTCTTTAAAATATGTGTTCTGTTTTGCCGGGTGCCATCCAGTATGGCAGTTTTCATGCTTCATTGACTCTGTTACACTTTTACGTCTCAGTCAAGCTTCATGTACTGCGTGTACTGCCATCAAGAATATTACTACTATGCTTAAAGAATCTCAAAATGATATTTTGTTTTATTTAAACTTTTGCACAAAATTAGCACATGGCCCAATAATAGAATACAATATGCTTACAACAAGGCAAACTGTACAAACGGTGGCTTGTATAACCAAACAACTTTAAGACAGGTGAGCGATTGCATGCCCCTGGGAGCCTCTAGTTTTTCAATGTTACAGGGTCATAGATTGAAGAATTCTGAGAACCAGACATACCAAGCATTGAATGGTTTGAATGCCAAAAAAAGAATATTACTATCAGGAACACCAATACAGAATGATCTGTTGGAATACTTTAGTCTGGTTCACTTTGTCAACGGTGGTATTCTGGGTAAGTATTGATGAATTCTGGGTAA
The DNA here is from genome assembly GCA_032357055.1 of Geukensia granosissima. Lineage (NCBI taxonomy): Eukaryota > Metazoa > Mollusca > Bivalvia > Mytilida > Mytilidae > Geukensia > Geukensia granosissima. Next base: position 802 of record JAULBM010151604.1, on the reverse strand, counting down.
AACACTGAACTAGCATAACAACCCATACATAATGACCTGTTGGAATTCTGCATTCTATTCCACTTTGTAAACAGTTGAATTCTGGGTATATATTGAGGAATTCTGGGTAATTACTGATGAATTCTGGGTAAAACACTGAACTAGAATAACAACCCATACATAATGACTTTCTTTCTTTCTTTCTTAGGAATATCCACCCTATGTGAAGGGTCACCACGTATTATATAACGTGTTGACCTGTTGGAATTCTGCATTCTAGTCCACTTTGTCAATAGTTGAATTCAAGGTATATAAAGAGGAATTCTGGGTAATTACTGATGAATTCTGGGAATAACAATCCATACATAATGACCTGTTGGAATTCTGCATTCTAGTCCACTTTGTCAACAGTTGAATTCTGGGTATATATTGAGGAATTCTGGATAAACATTCATACTGAATGATCTGTTGGAATAACTTCAGTTTACTTCTTTTTGTCAGCTGTGGAATTCTGGGTAAAGTACAGTCGAACTTCGGTAGCTCGAACTCGAAGGGACCGCCGTGATTTGTTCGAGCCATCGGTTGTTCGAGTTACCGAAGTTCCGGAAATGACACGTTGTCGAACCGGCATTGAGTATTTGTTGTACCGAGCGGTGCTCGTCCCTCCCATTGAGCTAATATTAGCTAGCTATAAGCAGCAAAAATCGTATGATTTGACCATTCATCATAGATTTCGTGTAACTTTTTTTGAATATATCTGGCTATGGCTTGAGTGTTCATAATAAAATTTCCGTGACCTCGGTGACCTAAATATTTATCTTTA
>JAULBM010151603.1:0-29538 GCA_032357055.1 Geukensia granosissima | reverse complement strand
ATAGGTATTTAAAAAAACTTTTATAGGAAGGACATTAAGCGTACGGTCAGAATACACAAACGGTTTAGAACAAACATTCAGGTACGGATATAAGTAAATCGCCAAATTATAAAATCCGAATAATATCGTTTCCTTCAAACGACATGTCATTTGCACACATTTGATAATCATTGCGACAAGATAAAATAGTTTCTTTGAAATATTGAAATTTTTCTCAGACCCTCAGCGTTTAGTGCTCCCAACTTTCGTATATTAAAGAAGAGGAAAATGCCTAACGGTTAAATTTTAAAAAATGAAATAAAATTAAAACTTTTTTGAAAAAAACACCCCATTTAAAAAAATGGCCAACACCTGGTGGTCTAATGAATACTTTCAACTAAATTTATGATAGAAGTACATGTATTGAATTTTATAATTGCATGCAATTCTTTCGACTCGCCTATGGCAAAATCAGATCTAACGCACAAACAAAGCCACCACATCGGAAAAAAAACTATATCAGAGTTCTTTCACAAATCAAATCTAGTCTCAGTAGTTTTTATAGTTGTCCTTTTTAGTTTCCATCAGAATGACTGCATTAACTAACCAAACTGCTCTCTCTTATCTTAAAAACTAAGGAGTATATCTAAGCAAAACGGTAATTTATTTGCAAAATTAGCGGCGTAACAAGGAGAGAAATAGCCTTCATCTCACAAATTTTTCAAAATTCAAACGATATTTTGAGAAACTATTTTTCATTTTGTTGGGAATGTCTAAAACAGATTTTTTTTTCTACGGGCCTGTTTACTATAGGCTTAAATTAATCCGGATCAACTTTAGCCAGTTTACAGGTAACCTGTTGCGTTCTCACTAGTGTTGGGGTTCTGGCTTAACTTAATCCGGATTAAAATGGAAACACAGAAATCAAAAGAACATAAGTAACGTTATTAATTATGACGTCATATTTAGTCCACATTTGCGTTCACACTACAATTTGATCCGGATTAACTTAATTCGAATGAATTTAATCCGGATTAAATCCAACCTAGTGTGAACGCAAAGTGACTTAAACCACATTTACCCGAGTTAATCCGGATTAACTTTTGTAGTGTGAACAGGGCCTTAGTCTCTGGTCGAGCCGACCTACACAAGATCCTCATCATTGAACAAAAAAGACGCCTCTGTTTGATAGCGTTAAAAAACTGAATAAAAATTGAAATTAAGATATATAATTACACTCTCCAATGTTTTATGCTGTACATTTCATGTCGTTTTCTACTCAAACGATTTTAATATCTAACGAAAAAGAGATTCCCGTAACCCTGTATTAGTTTTCAAATCGATGAAAGATTTAATTGTGAAAGAGACGCCATCTTATATCATATCCATTTTATTTACGACTTATTATAATTCCATTACCAACGAACTGAAACTGCAAGTCAAACCCATCTTCTTGTTTACACACAATGTACAATTGTTAGAAAACTGTTAACCGATGCTGGGGCCTCTAATGGGAAATGTTTTATAAACGACATAATATGGACAACAACATTTATTAATTTTTAACTTATTTTACAGGTCTATAACGGTCAAACATATCAAACGAGGTAAAATTACATTTGTTTAACATTATGAATCAAGAATTAAAATAGTCCTAGGTAAAACAGACTCAGGTACAAACCAACAAATAAATGTACAATTTAGCAGATCTATGGTGCTCCGTTAGGATCACAAATGTTGTTACAAATCAGATCATATAATATATGGGTAAACCATGCAACGACCTGATAAGTACTACAAATCAGTTCATGTACCTCGTTATTGATAACGGATCCAAATGCTGTTACTACAAATCAGATCATATACCTCGTCGGTTACAAATCCAAATGCTGTTACTACAAATCTGAACATATATCTCGTTAGTAAGGCCAAGCGACCCGCAGCATTTTCCTATTCTGTCATTGGAGATAACAGCGCGTATTTTTACACCACAAATAAAAAAAAAAATAGAAAAAAGGGGGGTCCTATGCCCCAAGCACTTGCATGTGGATTTTATGGCTTGGTAAAAAAAACACGTCCATTCGGGTAACGGATCCCACAGATGTTACCATGTGGATAAATGCTCCCACGAACGTCCATGTACCATGCATGTGGGGTTGGTAACGGATCATGCATGTGTTACTACAATCGCCGAACGCGCAGAGATTTCTATAGATCAGTAGTACAATTTAGGTCGTGTATCGCAAGAGCAAGTTTTTGTTTCCACCGATGAACCACACTGGTAACATCACAAATCAGATCAGGAACCACGTGGGTAATAAGGTAATGGGTCACACCCATGGTCCTACGAATCCACCTTGTATAGCTGGAGATCACGTACTACAAGGTTAATATTAGCAGGTTGATATAACAAGTTCTAGGGTACAAATTTTAACACTCACTAAGCCTATTACTAACTTTATCTATCTGATCTACGTCACTGTTGCGTGAAAATTTGAATAAATCCCTGTAATAGAACAAAACTAATGTAAAATGTCAAAGTTAGATTTTACGATCTGTCGAAATGCAATATGTACGGATGTATTTAAGGGCTAAACATAAGTTACACGAAATGTTCGGCTAAAAAACGTAAACATCAACTGTTAATTTTATAGTTACAATATTGTTTTATTATTGTTCGAATTTTGGTTTAATTTGTAACTAACTATTTTTTAGTTTGGGTATTGTATTTTACAAATTAAGTGACTTGCAGGTAAAGAAATCTTGGAAAATATCACAATTTGAACGTTTTCACACTCTGATTGTATAACTGGTAAGTGGAATGGAAGTAACGCATAAAATTCATGTTTCGGTTTTTCGATATATACGTCTTGCATAAAAATTATTTCGTTTAGTATTGTCCCTTCAATAAAATTTCGATGATTATTTAAGAATCGGAGACATATCAGTCTCAAAAGAAATGTAAGTATTTTGTGTGAACGAAAGTAACAACGAATAGGGGCTAGATGAATACTTATGGACGACTTAAATGAAGAAAAACCTAAATTTCATTTCGTTAAATTCTTAATTTCCAGTCGTGTCTAGAGTGATAAGTCTGATTGACTTCTTGTTCGTGCATTCGTTCTAAAGTCAAGGTTTTAATCCTGGCAGTAAATTTGTTCATACGCTCTCAAGTCGAGAGAGTGTATATCCCGACACTAAATTTGTTCATACGCTCTCAAGTCGAGAGAGTGTATATCCCGACACTAAACTTGTTCGTACGTTCTCAAGTCGAGAGAGTGTATATCCCGACACTAAACTTGTTCGTACGTTCTCAAGTCGAGTGTGTAGATCCTGACAGGATCCTTGTTCATACATTCTCAAGTCAAGAGTGTTGATCTTGGCAGTAAACTTGTTCATACTTTTTCAAGTTGAGAGTGTAATTCTGGCATTTAACTTGTTCAAACGTCCTCAAGTCGAGAGTGTAGATCCTGACATTAAACTTGTTCATATGTTCTCAAATTGAGAGTGTAGATATAAACATATTTATATATTTGAATTGGAATGTCGTTTTTTTGTTATAATGTTATGTGAGTTTATATACCCGGTATATATATATATATTATTCTTCTTCTTATTGGCCAGGATGTTATTATAATCAGATCGTAGTGTGATTAGTAAGAGATCTAGCTTTTCAAAATCATTGAGATATTTTGGGTTTCTTGCTCAATTCAGTGCTAATAAACAACTTAAAATTTTATGAACATTGTTTTTTGCATAGTTTAACTCAAAAGTAGAAAATGCTAACTTTTTAATTCTTTTTTTTTTTTGTATAAATGAGTTACAACCGTAAAATAAATTTGGAAAAAAATATACAATATTCTTTAGAGACGAATTTATATGAATTATCAAACTTGTTTTCGAATCCTGGGATTAATTCATTGTATTCCCTGTATTTGCATGTGTTCATTGTATTGTGTGTATGTTTGTGTGAATTGATAAATAAAGTATGTTTACTCTAAGAGATCTAGGAAAAATGAAAATTGCTGAAAGTTTTGTAGAATTGAAATAAAGGATTTTTTTTTGCATTTTCAGTCATATGAATGCATTTGGCCCCTATGCATTGATGTATAACAGGCCAAATGCATTCCTTTGACTGGAAAATTTGTATTTTAGAAAACAAAAAATGGCGGCTTCATGAAAATTGGGGTTTTTTGCAACAAAAAAGTTAATTATTTTCCAAAGATTTTGATCAAAATAAATCTTTATTTCTTGGATCTTGTAATTAATAATTATAGGAACCAAAACAGAAAGCATGTAGCTTTATGTCTAGAATGTTTTGTATTATCAGCTACCAGACAGGGACGTATATTTAGATATCTGTTATATACATCCCTGTACCAGACAATGTCAATGATCATTACAATTTCACAAAAATTACAACAAAAGTCAAATTTAGAGTTGAGTTAGAAGAGTTATAGAAAGTAACCTGAATTTGCATCTTATTTATGACGGAACATTAAAATGTATTGATTTATTTATATCCCCATAAGGTGTCCGTACACTCCTGTAGCAACTATCATATATTTCTGAAAACATTTAAGCCATGTGACCACGAATCCTTATATTATGTTGTTACTTCATTATATTGTTATTTTAATATCACCATTAATTTTTACAAGATAATGAATAATGCAAATCTGAAGTGACAAATTTAAAAAAAAAACGGTTCGTAGTATTTCAATATACAACTGACAAAAGCCAGTGTTTTAAACTGGTCTAATTTTAGTACAAACTCATTCATCTTTAATTTAATTCTTTTTGTATTGCTACCTAAAATAACTATTATCACCCGAACTGCAGTGATTCATATAGATTTATAAATAAATTTTAACTTCCCGTTGCTGTCACCTGTTGTGAAATTCTACAATTTAAATTCAAACATTAATCACGCCTTGTTGAATACATTTAAATTACATTTAAATGTTTTTTTGTATTTCTTCATCATCTTCTTACATTGAATTAGCATATTAAGGATTGGTAAATTGTAACCTCGTGCAGCCCTATATACTAATTCGGTCAAACATTGAAATGTTGTGGTACCACAAACACAATTTTATCGGGCGTCTTGAAAATTATGGTATTTTTTATGTTTACCTGGTTAAAATGTTATTTGATTATGGAGGATTCTTTTAAGATTATTTGACATATATATACATACATGTGTATATATCTCTAGATTTACTAGAGTTTAGCAACCTATGGCAGGTCCCTGATGTTAGACACAATATTGGTAAGCCTTTTTAGGCTTGAATCGTAAAGAGGTTTTGTCAGGGTTTATCTTAAAAGAAAAAATATTAATTTCTCGAGAAGAATATATTAGGTGTTAGGTAGGGGTCGTTGTGACAGGTCGCCTTGAAATAAATTATCACTTCGCTTGGTTGAATACATATTTCTATATTTTCCTATTAACATGTCTTTCATCTGTCGGCATTTTACTTAAATAACTGTCTGGACATATTAAAAATATGGAGATGGGCCCAGCAAGATCTAGCGGTCAATCTTTAAACTCAATTTCGGCTGTAATTAAAATTAAAATATTTCATACATAAACGGAAATCTTTAAAAGTGACCACATAGAGAGGATATCATTATCATCATAGAAAAGATTAACCCCCTTTCATTTAATTTAATGGTAAAATCATTTAGGTGGAAAAGTTAGTAACTGTAAGAAACTTTTCTATCTATTTGGTGTTACAATAGATGTACCTATGGTTCAATAACAATAGTTGGTTAAGAAGCTTTGTGTGAATTTTTGTCGTGTCACCAAGTATTTGAGAAGATTTTCCCCTCTCTCCTGGACACTATACTATTATATACTAATGAGCAAATTATATGTAAAATTCAGTGGCAATCATTATATATTATTCGAAGTTGTTATGTCAACTTATGTACACGTACAAGGGCACCTACGAATATCTGTTATAACAGTTTCCATGCAAAATTTCTTATTTTCCCATATTTTTTAACTTTGAACAATTAAATAAAATTGGTATATAATTTTTATAAAATAATTTTTTCATTAAAGGGGTTGATTCAGTTGATGTCATCTGGTTAAGAATATATAAGTAGCAGTTATCTTCACATTCTTTTTGCTTATTTTCTGATTTACATAATAGATATAAAAAATTAATGTTCATTTTTGAGTTTATTTTCAAAAAGTACATTGCACATAATTGTGTAATTGAGTAGTCTTATTAAGTATTGTTCTCTTTAAAGATGCCGATAATTTAGCCGGAAATATTACTAGTTGTTTTCGAATTATTGCTAATATGTTTGTCGTTAAGATTTACCTGTAGATATGAACCTTTGAAGTTTACCTATAAAGATGGCGCGGTAATTACTAACTAAATTTGGGTAAGATAGGTGTCTTATCGCGCAGCCATCGGCTATTTGCTACCCCTATATCTTGTAAGAAAGAAAGACATTAATATTTCACACCACGGGATTCTCTATAAAGTATATCATTAAGTTTTATATTAAACAGTAACAAATGTGACGAATATTTTCTTATAGATAATATCAAAATAAAATGTCCAAGATGACTAAATTGTAATGGAAGAGAGTTTTCTTTGGTCTTATAACGGGGGTATGGTGACCTTTGGATCCAGATATTTCTACCTTCTTCTAAACGAATAATGATTTAACTAGAGCGGGTCTGATGTGTAGACTAAGAGTGATAGAGAAGTTATCCTAACGCAGTAAAGTACAAGGCGAGTCAAAGAGGTTAAATTCAAAACTTATATGGCTTTGTTAAATGTTTATATAAATATACAACTTTTCTGTATTTTTTCCTGTTTTTAATATTAGTTTCGTATGATCGCATGATTTTTCTGATTTTAAAACTTTTTAACAATTAAAAAAAATGTAGCGCAATTCAAAATTTTTGCCAATAAGGGGATACAATGAATACAGCTTATGAACAGAGAATTCTGATATCAAATTCCACTACATTTAGGTTTGTTTAAGAAGATTACGGTATCTGTCCCTTTAATTACTCTGGTATTAAGCAACATTGCCTTATTACTTTACGGGTGATTTACCCAAACCCACCTATAGTAAGCAAGTACGTCTTTAATGACAACATTTTTATATGAATTTAATTCACACTAACTGAGCAGTTTTGCGTTCACTGGGTTTACAAGTATAATTTGTAAGTTTATGACAATTTAACTTTATTGACAAACATAGTCATAAAAGTTCGAACTGATTTGTAATTTTGTGGTTTTAGCACTTAATAAAAGCTAGCTTAGCCATTTAGCAAGTTTTATGCGATTTACATCTACGTGTATAATCAAAGAAGCGACTTTAACGATAACAGGAGAGATAAAATCACTCTGTTGCATGTTATTATCGCGTCATTGTAATCCGTCTTTACTAATATATTATTGATAAATTACAATATTTTAGTAACAAAAACGTTTCGCTCATAAAAACTGCACCCACGTCATTGTCTCCCACTTTTGATAGTAAAGTTTGTTGTAATTAAACTTTGTAGCTATTAAATGTCCTGTAATCTGATTTTATTTTATGTATTTCGAGGTCATTTGGTGATCCTTCCTTGTCTTTCACATTTATTTGTAAATATATGTATAACTATGGGGCAATATTTTCATACGTTTTATTTGTATGGGGCTATCTAGAGCGAGCCCTTGTTGAAGTCCTTGTGACGATCTCAAGATTAAACAGTCTTCCGTTTTTTACGGCGATGGAATATATATGGTCTCCTTGTTAAAGACCCCGTGACGATCTCAAGATTTACAGTCTTCTTCCGTTTCTTACAGAGATGGAATAGTGTCTCCTTGTTAAAGACCCAGTGACGATCTCAAGATTTAACGGTTTCTTCCGTTTTTTTACGGAGATGGAATATATATGGTCTCCTTGTTAAAGACCCCGTTACGATCTCAAGATTTAACAGTTTCTTCCGTTTTTACGAAGATGAAATATACATGTTCTCCTTGTTAAAGACCCCGTGACGATCTCAAGATTTAACAGTCTTCCTCCGTTTCTTACGGAGATGGAATAGTGTCTACTTGTTAAATACCCCGTGACGATCTCAAGATTTAACGATTTCTTCCGTTTTTTACGGAGATGGAATATATGGTCTCCTTGTTAAAGACCCCGTGACGATCTCAAGATTTAACGGTTTCTTTCGTTTTTTACGGAGATGGAATATATATGGTCTCCTTATTAAAGACCTCGTGGAGATCTCTATAGATTAACAATTTACCTCCGTTTCTTACGGAGATGGAATATATGGTCTCCTTGTTAAAGACCACGTGACGATCTCAAGCTTTAACAGTTTCTTCCGTTTTTTACGGAGATGGTTTATATATGGTCTCCTTGTTAAAGACCCCGTGACGATCTCAAGATTTAACAGTCTTCTTCCGTTTTTTTACGGAGATGGAATATATATGGTCTCCTTATTAAAGACCCCGTGACAATTTTAAGATTTAGCAGTTTCTTCCGTTTTTTACGGATCTCCTTGTTAAAGACCTCGTGGAGATCTCTATAGATTAACAATTTACCTCCGTTTCTTACGGAGATGGAATATAGTCTCCTTGTTGAAGGCCTCGTGACGATCTCAAGATTTAACAATTTTCTTCCGTTTCTATGGTCTCCTTGTTGAATCCTAGTGACGATCTCAAGATTAAACAATTTTCCTCCGTTTCCTACGGAGATGGAGTATGGTTTCTGTGACATTTATCACATGTGTATTTTATATTTGTTTATTTATTTTTTTTTTGTAAACTTGGGTTTTTTATTAACGACAAATACCATATAGGTATTATAATTGTGAACTTGAACACGTCATAATCATACATCTTATAATAATGTAATCTTGTCCGTCATGGACCCTTAATTGTCTAATAAAATTTCCCTTTTTCTTCATAGATACAATCCAAGTGCTTAGCATTCAGACCCCAAAATCTTTACAGTTAAAAAAAAAACAACAGAAAACACCTTTTCGAATTTTTTAAGAAAACAAAAAGATTCCTATACGGTCGGTGCAGTTTACTTCAGAAATCGGTTTTTGTTTTCAATTTTCTCATATTCAAGCCAGTTCTTAATGAAAATATCAGTTTTACTTTGAAGTTGATAAATTTTCTTCAAATCTGGGAAAGATTTATTGTCTTTGGGAGTTTACATGTAGAAGGGAGATAACTCACTTTGGCGGATTTTCTAAAATTAGCTATTAATAGCCCCTTTCATGTCACATGTCCAAATTTTTAATTACTTTGTGATAAAATAAATATACATCACATTTATACACCATATTTAAAGTAATACAATCATTATTTAAAAACAATTAATGCATCAAAAATAGAAATACTCCCATTCAAATCACTTTTTCATCGAGAGTAAAAAAAATCTTTTAAGGAAGAAGAAAATGTTTTAAACTAAAATTTACGACATACGTAAATACATTTTCAGTAAAAGATATGCCACCAACATCCTATCTTTAAATCTTCAAAATTGTTAAAAGGCGATTTCCAAAGTGAGCTGTGCTGACAGTAATTGTACGGTGTAAATTCTCACGTTGGTATTTCCTCACTCATCCTCTCTCCCACCTCCCAATTTCTCCTTTCTCGTCTAATTATTACTTACAATATATGTATAAATGATGAATTTATAATTTGTTGTATGCATTCTCATAATTATTGTTCAATATTATAAACCCGATGGGACTTAGTCGCTTACAGACTACCTTTAAAACCTTGATATCAGAGTTTACGACTTTACGAGGCATCTTAACACGGAACTTGAAATAATTTGGATGGGGCTTACACTACACCTGCAAAGCCTATGCAGGCATGCAATCAGCTTAGGACCAGAAAGTAGAATTATACGAGATACTGGCATTTTGTTGAAAACAGAAATTACTAGTATGAGTTTTCGCGGTATCACTTCGGGGACTTGTTTCTTTATGTCGACACAACGTTATGAAAGATATTTTAATAAAGGATTAAACAAAACAACTAAAATTTTTGTTTTACAAATGTAGCTTTCTTGAATAATTACTTATTCAGTAACTTGTGTAAAATGACTGTAGAAACTCAAGGTCGGTGGTAAGGTGGAGCTATATTGTTATTTTCTGCCAGTTTACATCTGTAGAATGGAGATTACAGTTAAAGCTCGGAATAATTGTTCTGTTTTTGTTCCGGACTACACATATTTGCGCACTGAATTTGTTTGGTTTATATTCCTTTGGAACCGTGAAACATGACAAATTCATTTGGTTGTTTATTAATTCAACAACAAAAAGACGCACCGAAGACACTTCACGGATAGTAATCAAAATTATCAAGTATAATTTAATTAGTTCAGGCAATTTAATGGTTCATGCATGATGTTACACGCCCAAAAATCCTCTAGGTGCAGTTCCAGTTCGATATATCCATTTACGTTAACCTCTGAACTTGTACATTCTGTAATAAACACACCTTAAATAGATAGTGTTAACGTTTTTGGTAATATATGTAACAGTAAGAAATTGAACCCGGACATATCTTAGTGTTACATTTTTTTATGCTTGAGTATTTCTTTCCTGGAAAACATTTGAATTTTCTTGGATTCTCCCATATCAAAAAATAAAACTTAGGTAAACATGTTCTTGACACATAAAACTTCCGGTTGTGTTAACTGAGCGATAAAAGTTTTACAAGGTCTCACACCAAGTTTTTTTTATGCTAATGCATTTCAAAACGAAAACGCCTCAGATTATCTTATTAAAAATATTGTTCGTCTGAATTATGTTAATCCCTCGACAAATAAACAAGTTCGATGTCAAACTTAACATCATCGAAACACGGCAAATATCAATTTGTCAACAAATGAAAAAAAAAAAAAACGGTTTAATCCATCGAGAAACAATTGAAACAACCTCCTGCGGATTTTCTTATCTCGGAAATGTAACCATTGTTTCACATTCACGAGGTTCTTGTAACAGTTAAACTGACTAATTGAATACCCCGTTCACTGTTTTTAATAGACTAAATATTGAAATAGCCCTTCAATTTTATACACCATTAGTTGACATAAGTTAAGTAACTTTAGATGTGCTTACAGATATTCAGTACAAATAAGTGGTCAATAAAACTGACCAGTTCTTACCCGACTTGCTATCATTGGTCAATTTCCCTCTAGTTCATATAAAAGTGATTCCTATTAACTTAAGAGAACATATTTACCATGGATCCGACATTCCCAAAGGATCCTTTCAGTTAGTGTAAACAAACTTGTCCTCAGGTTAAGCAGTCAAGTATATGGCTTGGTATAACCGCTGTAGGTTAAAATCGAGAATTTTCCAACTACCCTGAAAATTTTCGCTTTACTAGTATGTACTGTCAGGCATCCTATGTCCAGCTTACTTTTGCAATAACGATACCACTAGTCACATTTTTACATGTAGACGGTGCTTGGTATTTTTAAGACATATAATGTTCAATTTACCGAATTCACAGACACTAGACCTCGTATATTGAACCGTTTTGAACTCGAGCGACTCAAAGGTTTTGACGAGGTCTCTGCTGATACAATCTACCAGTTTATAAAACGTGTCTTTTGAGGTGATCAGCTGATCAATATTTATTATAAGTTTTCATCGGCCTCGCGGTTTTTGTGGGCTCTTTGCTGGTATTGGCCTTAGGCAGCAAAATCGCTTTGGCGGGCTTTCGGCCAGTATTCACAATGTTTTAGCAGGCTTTCGACTAGTATTTACAATGGTTTGGCAGGCTTTCAGCAAGTATTCAACATGCTTTAGCAGGTTTTCGGCTAGTATTCACCATGTTTTTGCAGGCCCTCAGCTAGTATTCACCATTTTTTGGTAGGCTTTCGGCTAGTATTCACCATAAAAATGGTTTTGGCAGGCTTTCGGCTAGTATTTACCACAATTGTTTCTGCAGGCTTTCGGCTAGTATTCACCTCAATAATTGTTTTTGGCAGGCTTCCGGCTAGTATTCACGACAATAATTGTTTTGGTAGGCTTTCGGCTAGTATTCACAACAATGGTTTTGGCAGGCTTTCGGCTAGTATTTACCACAATTGTTTCTGCAGGCTTTCGGCTAGAATATATTCACCACAACAATTGTTTTGGCAGGCTTATGGCTAGTATTCATAACAATGGTTTTGGCAGGCTTTCGACTAGTATTTACCACAATTGTTTCTGCAGGCTTTCGGTTAGTATTCACGACAATAATTGTTTTGGTAGGCTTTCGGCTAGTATTCACAACAATAGTTTTGGCAGGCTTTCGGCTAGTATTTACCACCAGTTTATAAAGCACGAAATGATACACTGTAGAAATAGAGCTTTGGCGGTCTTTTGATTATTAACTACCAATTGATTAAGTGTTGAGCTCTGGCAGGCCATCCACCAGTACTATGCAGTCTACATAGCATTGAACTGATTCTCTGTTGAATGGTATCACGAGTTTTATGGGCTATCAGTTATTAATATAAAATTGTTGAACTGTTGAACGGAACCACGACTTTTGTGGACTTCGGCTGCTATAAAGCATTGAATTGTTTAACTGTTGTACGGAACAATGACTTGTGTGAACCCGCGACTGACAAAGAGTATAGAATTGTTGAACTTTTGAAAGGAACTGCGACTTTTGTGGACTCGCGGCTGATATAAAGCATTGAACTGTTTATCTGTTGAACGGCACCGCTAGCTATACAAGTTCATTAAGTACGATTTGGATGGCTCTACAAGCAATCACAGAGTGTGCTTAAATGTTGAGTGTAACCACGACTTTAATGGAATCGCTGCTTGAATAAAGTATAGAATTGTTAAACTATATAACGGAACCACGACTTTTGTGGACTATCAACTGCTATATTTAACTTTTGAGCGGAGCTATGACTTTTCATGGACTCTCAGCAGATACAAAGCATTGAACTGTTTATTTGTTGAACGGTACCGATAGCTTTTCAAGTTCATCAAGTACGATTTGGATGGCTCTATGAGGACTCACAGAGTGTGCTGTTTCCGATTCTGTGTTTACAGTCGGAAGGCATGCCAAGGAAACCTTGATTGTTTTGTAGACAGACTCGTACAAAAAAGTGTAAAATTAGAAACTTTGCTTGTGTCTATGTCAACAGTGACAGTTGTATCGTGACTTGAGTATAATACATGTATATAGTTATATAATAAACCGGTCAAGGGCACTGCATGCACATAAGTATCAGTAATGACACACCCCGAAACTGAAAACGCCGTGAAATCAACACTACCTCGACTCCGATAGCAGGTGCAGTTTCATAATGGGCATTTCCCAAAACTTTTCTCCCTTCAAGTAAATAAAATGTGAGAAAAATATGATTCTTTTTATATTTCTAGAAAACACAAGACAGTTTTACTTGTTATGACCCTAACAGCAGAATTAGCTCCAGACTAAACCAAATTTTTTTTTCTCCGTAACGTATTCATTTATTTCAACGCCAAATATTTAGGCGTAGCTAGGTCTTCTAGCCTGAATTTATAAAACTATTCAAGTTTCAAAAGGGACTATCTGACAAGGTACACGTTTTTGAGTTGACAGCAACAATTGAGGTCTTTCAGAGTTTTGAAGGGGACTGTATATTATTGTAGATAAGACATTAGGTACATTCATATTTCTATATATAATTTTCAAGGACCCTTTGCAAATAGATTAATTTCACAAGAACACTTTAATGGTTTAGTCACTAACTATTTAATGTATTTCCGTCATTGGACATTTTCCAAGTACTATCTTCGCTCTGGTCGGACATGATAAGGGTGAAAGATAATTAAAACTCTCATTAAACAAGAATTATGAAACGCGAATTGTTAGACAAGTGCTTGGGTCCAGTGATTAAAAAAGTAATAAAAAAGGTTACACTTTTAAGAGGGAAATATATTCTTTTGTCCATATGCTTTTTAAAGAACTAGAAAAACCAAACAAACATAACAAGTTTCTCCTGCATATTTCTATAAGAAGTAAATAAAATTGACCTTGACAGCACACACGGGTTAAGGTTCCCAGTGGTGTTACAATCTTCTGATTTTATTCTTTATCAACCTCCACTGGCAGAGGTGCTGTTCTCCTGTTTATTCCATAGGCAGGTGTGCTGCTTTCCCGTATTTTCCACTGACAGAGGTGCCGCGATTAATTCAGTTGTATTGAAAAAGGCAGCCATAGTTATATACACTAACATTCTAATGGTGGCTCAGGTGTATCTTATCACTTAACAGTTGATAATGGTGTTTAACCCAAATGCATTTCATCCCCTAACCACTGGTATTAATGGTTAATCACATCTCCTAACTGTGGGTAATTATGTTTATCTCATCTCGTAACCGTAGGTAATTGTGTTTAAGGCAGGTGTATCTCATCTCCTAACCGTTCGGATTGGTGTTTATGTTTAACCCGTTGTTTCTCATCTCCTAACCGTGGGTAATTGTGTTAAACGCCGATGTATCTCATCTCCTAATTGTTCGGAATGATGTTTATGTTTAACCCGGTGTATCTCATCTCCTAACCGTTCGGATTGGTGTTTATGTTTAACCCGGTGCATCTCATCAATTTTGTTTAACGTCGGTGTATCTCATCTCCTAACCGTGGGTAATTGTGTTTAACGCTGATGCATCTCATCTCCTAACCGTTCGGAATAATTTTTGTTTAACCCGGTGTATCTCATCTTTTAACCTTGGGTAATTGTGTTTAACGTTGGTGTATCTCATCTCCTAACCAAGGGTAATTTTGTTTAACGCCGGTGTATCTCATTTCATAACCGTGGGTAATTGTGTTAAACGCCGATGTATCTCATCTCTTAACCGTTCGGGACGGTGTTTATGTTTAATCCGGTATTATCATCTCCTAACCGTGGGAAATTGTGTTTAACGCCGGTGTATCTCATCTCCTAACCTTTCGGAATGGTGTTTATCTGATCTCTTAACTTTTTGTAATGATGTATAACCCGGTGTATCGCACCTCTTCACCGTTGGTATTAGCGTTTAAATCAATGCATCTCTTATTCTTACCGTTGTAAATGGTGGTCGACTTATAGCTGTATCTCATCTCCTAATTTTTGGTAATGGTGTGTTAACGGCTCATCTCATCTCCAAACCGTTGGTAATCGTCTCTAAACCGTAGGTGAAATTGTTAAAACCGTAATGTATCTTATCTCCTAATTGTGTATAATCCAGTGTATCTCATCTCCTAGCCGTTTAGTACACCTTTAACCCTGATTAATCTCATCTCCTAGCCGTTTTGTACACCCTTTAACCCCGATTTATCTCATCTCCTAGCCGTTTTGTACACCTTTGTCTCATCTCCTAGTCGTTTAGTACACCTTTAACCCCGATTTATCTGATCTGAACTGTTGATAATGATGTTTAATGCTGATTATAGCATATCCTTACTGTTTAATTTCCGATGTTTCTCATTTCCTGGTTTAACCCTGGTGTATCTGATCTTATATTTAACCATAGATAAAGGCGTTTAAGCCCCGTGTATTTCATCTCTAAACATTAGTAAAGGTGTTTAATCCAAGTATTTGTCTCATTTCCTGGACGTTGAAATGATCTTCATAAATTAACCGAATAGAAGTGTCTCACAACTTTAGTTTAGAGGTGTCTTTTCACAGGGCACGCATAGCTTTTCATAACTGTGATGAAATTATTATTTCAGGGATCATTTTTGAAATTGTACTTTTTTCGTGAATCATACGAGTTTAGTACTCTTCTTTGTGCCATCACGCTCAGGGACGGATCCAGGGAGGGACAGGGGTGCCCGTCCGCCTTTGAAACGCAGTGATAAAAAAATGAAAAGTATGAAGTAAAGTTTGAACCATAGTATCCATTAGAAATCGAAAAAATTGATGAATCAAGAGGTCCTCAAAAAGTGTCCCTCTCCCTCTCTTTTTCCAAGTCTGGATCAGCGTCTGACGCCTACTGAAACAAGGCGTCTTTATGTTTTATTGAGACGCTGCGCTTACCTTTTAACTTGCTACATGTCTTCTCTTAACTTTTGAGTAGTCTATCAAAAAATCATATAAATTTGAATCGTCGGTTACAAAATACCAGCATCTCTGCCTACACGAAGAAACATTCTGTTAATTTAGACCAAGCTGGACAGTTTCTTGTGTGATGACTATTACAAGATAACAGGTGCGAATTAATACACCTGAAATCAAAAAATAATTATTGATATAAACACGTATTATACACCTGTGCCAATGCTATACCGCAAAATCAGTCACCCTTAATCTATCAATAAGATTTTTGTCTTCAGAAACCGAATGGACAAGCCAAATCCGTGACATGGAGTCATTAGTTTCATTTGAAGATGTATCATTTCATTCTAAAATGTAAACTTTGGCTTTCTGACAAATTGATGTTTTGTACTGTGAATATTACACGGGTATTCAATACTAGAATTTAATTAGAAATTGATCCATTTTACACCAGGTCTCACCGATATAGATGGCACTGCATAAAAGATCCTAGTTTCCTTTTCAAGTGTGTTTGGATCGGACAGCCTCCACGTTTTCTGTAATCATTCACCTGTCTCATTCTAACGAAACTTTAGGAGTTTAATTCCGCCGAATTATAAAGATAGCTGTTCCAATAAACGATAGTCTGCGATTTAGTGTCTTAATCTTAGGAAAACATGTTTCATAAAGTCTCATTTTCAGTCACAACGTAATATGTTATACTTAATACACAAAGTATACGTGGTATAATGTTAGGAAACAATTTTCACAAGTTCTCAACCTAAAGAAGAGCGGTTCCTCTCATGTTAGACCATGTTATTATCACCAGAGAATTATAGCACATATGAGGGAACGGGCGAAAGGAGGGCGTGTTAGTAGCTTGTGATCAATTATAAAGTTGCTAACCAAGTATCTATAAAGGCCGAAATCATCCTTTGGAAATTCTATCTATAAAGGCCGAAATTCTTTGACAAGTAAAAAAACAGACACACACTAATTAATTAAGCGAGATCGGAATATTTGAATTTAGTAGAAAAAAATATGTGTATTATTTGAATAAAATTTAAAGTCCTATTATGAGTAATGATTTCGAAAGTATTACACAGATGATACATTTACTTTGTTATTCGGCCAAGTAGAACATGAAGATGCCTTTTGGCGACGATAAAGTGTTGATTAAAGAAAAACATTGACAAGCTATTCTACTTACATATACCTTATTACTCAATCTGACATAGTGGAATTTTATCTTGTAGTTTTTTACATTAAATTCAAAATAAACAACCCTTTCCAAACAAAACATTAAAATTATTAAGAATAGACCTGCAAGCTAAACTAGCTTATCAAACATATATGATTTTCAAAATGTAAAATTTGTATATCAGAAACTTAAAAGTCATGAAAAACGTTATTTTTAAATATATAATAAGACAACAAGGTTGTTCGAAAATGTCGAAATGCACAATCTGTGAAATTATTACCATTTGAATTTCCGATGTGTTTGAACACCCGATGAAGCGCTTTACATGCAGATGAATTTGTTAAAATTTCTCAATAAGGTATAGGATTCCGGCATAAAAAAATATTTCAGAAAAACACAATCCACAACTTACATAAGGTCATAATAAATATTCAAAGAAAATTTAACTGCGTGTATAGCGCTTTTCTGGGTCTACCTTCATCAGACACGCTAATGTCTTTATTCCGTATACTTTATTTTTAGAAACGACTATCAGGAACTTTCTCTCTCCGATTTTAATGAAACGTGATATGTTTTCTCTGGGGACAATAATTTAAGTGGAGGCTGTTTCAAGAGGACCCAATTTTATATTACACAGTCACATGATTCTGTGATACTCATTCGCTCCCGCGTGTCCCCGCGATTTTATAAGAACAGACGGATTTGAGTTTTTCGTTCACAAATTTGCTGTTATTGTTTAAATCATAAACCACCGAAAGTACGGAGAGAGAGGCTTCGAACGTATTGTACCGAGTACTTGTTCCTTCCATCGGGTTTAGGATACTGCTCAGATTTGGTTACTTCTTTTTTTTATATTTGGATCTCGGACTTCTTTACCTTTGTTTCTAATACTACTAATGAGAGCCGTTATTCATTAAAAAGCGCCATGCAGCATTGTAAAATTTACCATACTTGCAAAACATTTGAAAACTTAATTTCGACACCACTGGGTCGATGCCTTTTGCTGGAGGATGATTAGCTTTAAAGTAAGTTATTTATGGTGAACTGTAGTGACTTTTTGGAGACATCCGGGTTATAAACTCCAAAAATATCATCAAGATATATGTGAAATTGTTTATTAAATCATATTTAGAAGAGTCGTTGTGCCATTTGGCCATAAACTGGGATGAGTGTCTGTAATTAAAGAGGCGAAGTTCGTACACAGAATGTCTGCAATTAAAGGGGCAGAGTTGGTACCCATAGAAATTCCTACAACTTGTCAAAAAATTGTATCGCCAAACCTGGTGTATATAATTATATTGTCAAGAAGAAAATTAGTTAAATTTATCATCTCTTCAGTTTACAAGTTAGCTGATTTATTAAAATTCTGTTAAATAAAAGTATGGTGAAGTTAAGTATAAAGGGCGGGGAAAAGTTTCTCGTTTTTTGGTAGGTATGGTGCGGCATTTTCGATTCTTCGTCGACCTAATGTAGGAGTAACTGCCCTTGGTTTACTACGTCATATTTTGCTCTCAAGATGATTGTCTGACCTGTGCCTCGAGGTTGATACAGGGACAGTAAAACGAATAAATGATGACCTTACTTGAGCCTCTGGTTAATTACAGAGAACACCGAGCGGTCCTAAATCCAGACGTGGCTTACAGAATCAAAAGTAGACATGTGAAATGATACGCCGCGCAGCCTAAATGTTGATAGGCACAAACCCGTTGTTTTCGGTCTGGTCGACTTATTAGATGTCTCTGTCTTTTATAGAAATTCCAGGTAAACATTGTAAAATATATATTCAAGAGCAAAGAGACAAATATTTTTCCTAAGAAACATTCTCCTATATATTTTTAGTGGTAAACTATAATGGATCGAGACCGTCTGCAATACAATAATTCATTTTTGAATATTTAACCAACCGGAAAGAAATATTGGCTCCTGCGGGATTGTTCTAGAAAGAACATTAATTGAAAATCTTATAGAGTGACGTTGTGGAAAAAATTCGCATGGCACATTGGGTCGGATAAGTTAAAAGACATCAAATCCTTGTCATGGGTTTTTATTCTGTTGTGATTAATAATTTGTAAGCTTAGGTCAAAATATTGTTTTGTCAAAATCAAGGCAGGGATGTTTTTAAATGTCCCCCTTTTCCCTGTGCTTAACAGAACTGTTTCAGGCAATTCCAAAGTAAAAGCAATTAATTAAATGTTATATTAAACAAGAAGAGGAGCGTTTAGAACTGCCAAAATCTAAATTTCAATCAAGCAAATAAGAGTTAATTTCATATACAAAATACAAAATTAAGGTGGTTTCTTGTACCGTGTAAAATCCCTTGCTCAGCAAACCTTACAACCACAATAAATTTACAAACATGACGTTTCATTTGCATATTTTATTGTTGTGCATCCACCATAGCGTAAACAATGTTGAAGATGTTTTGATTGCTGACATATTATAACCAAGGGCGACTTCATGACCGTGGTCCGGAGAAAATATATTTATCTACTAGTTTGTATCGGAAACAAGTTTGTATGCTTTTCAACCATATATATATACACCATGTTGGTGCTGAAAAAATACTTGACAGCGTGGACGTATACTTAGATCACTGTTGAAAGAAATAAAAATATGTTAAAGAAATGGGAGTTTTGGTCATTGTGATCATTCAAGTTTTAATGAGAATAATCGGAGTGTTTTTTTTCCGATATATATAACAATATATCAATACGCTTACCCACCCTCCTCGTATTATACGGGAAGCAATCAGATTTAAATAAGTCCTCACTCACAGCAATGTTACTGTACATTCGTCTAGTTTCTTGACCTGATGGGGTTATGATTACATGTATATATAATGGTGATGGGGTTACGATGGTGGAGATATCTATATACACTTATTTTTTTGTCAAGAAGGCGACTGTAGTATGGCATTTGATGGCGCATGTCATGTTGATTTTATGACGAACGAGTGACACTTTACGTCACACAGTCGTCCAGTTGTGTATTGCCCGGTGACATTTCCTGAATATCTAAACAAAAATGATGGATCGAATGCAATACACATATCATTTGCCAAAGGTATTGAAATACATGTAAACACGGACACATTTAATTCAAGCGTGTTTTCACATACAAATAAATCATAGATTTTATTTCTTTTTGGTGTTTCAATTAATTCACGTCATTACTTTGGTCACATTATTCTGAAGGTTTCTCCAAGATACAAAATGTTAAAACTATACTTCGCACCAAACAACTTTTGTTATTGTGGTTTAAGAACTTAAATATAAAACCCGTATCACATTTTCATTACACCACGAAAATGACATCTTTATTGTTTTAACTGACCATTAATTTAACAGAGCAGCAGTAAAAATTGTCTCGCTGTCGTCCGTTTACTTTCTTCTGGACAAAGCTGAATTACAAATGTTATAGAGATCGTATTGCTTCGAACGTAGAAAGGAGACTGCGACCAGCGTTATTTGGAGGCATACCCTGCCCCTTGTGAACGAATAGGCTTTCCGTGTTTTGTTTTTATTATGTGCCTTTCTTGTAGTAGTGCTCTCTTAATACATTCCAAGGAACACAAAATATGTTATTTATCATAGCCAGCTAAAAGATTCTGATAGGTAAAACCACTCTGGTATTGTGCTGTCGAAATATGTCGTGTTTTTTTTTGTATGTCCGCATTAAGTAATATATTATTTGTATATCTGCAATTATTAACAGTATGTTAAATTCTTCAAGTCAGAAGTGTGCTCTTGTGCAAGCTGCATGGTTTTTTTTTGTTTCAAGTCTTTTTGTGTTTTTTTATTCGTTCGACGTCCTTGTTTTACAGATGAATTATGTTAGGGATGGGGTATGAAGAAAGAATTGTTCATTTCTTGTTGATGTGTGGTGCAGACTTCTGTTTTCAAGTAAAACTAAAACTGTTAACGGCTTATATTTAAGGATTTGTTTTAAATAGTTTGCCTTTTTAAAAAAGAAATATGCGGAAATTATTAAGGAGACCATGCGAACCTTAATTAAACCTAAAGGTCGCCACAATGCCATCCTACTCCTAACGAGCTCTAAATCGCCACAAATACCAAGTTCACAGCTCTCCTCGGAACACAAGATTACCAAAATGCTCTCATACAGCCAATGTTTGTGTGACATTTTAAGTTTTGTCTGATGCATATTTCAATTTTAATGTACAAAGACAACCCTTCAAGACCAAATTTTTGATATTAAAGAATATATTTCTTCACATTTGCTGGCATTCGCATTTTTAAAAGCAACATGTTATGGTATCATTTTTCTTTTACACTTGCCTTAATATGACATTTAGTAGAGGGAAATTTCCACCACAACTAAGTGTTGTCTAACGTAAAGCGTGTCCAACAAATCAAAATTGAAGGTGTGCAGTTTTAAATCGAAGGTTTTACTAGTTAGACATCAACAAAAATACAGAAAGACTCATTGAAACAAAAACAAGCAATCTGAATGATAAAACTTTTCCACTACCAAAGACAGTTTTACTTGAAACAGGTGCAGCCATTGACTTGTGACGACGCTTTAAATTACAATGTAACAAAATTGATGTCAATTATGAATGGGTCGCTATCAATTCCATTACATTGTAATTTTTATTTCCTGTTGACCTGCATGCTTTCTCCAAGCGTGGGAATTGTTTACATATTAAATCAGAACAAATTTTCATCGTAATAAACATTTTTAATGTTTCAAACATCGGCTCTCTTGCCATATAAATACAAAATGATATGAATTATTAACAAGATGGATTCCATGGAAACGTGAAAAAACTATAATAACATCTTTGGTGATTTCACAATTTCATAAAAAAACAATATTATCGGATATAAAGAGTGAAAACTGAGTTACTGTTGGTCATCTTCAAATGCATAGATTCAGTTAAAAAACATTTAACATTGCAATGATTTTCATCCAAACGCACAATTGGACGAAATATGGACTTTCAATATAATAGCACATTGTATATAAAAACCCGTTTTGTGGGTGGTATAAAAAACATAATACTATACACTCAACAAGTACTGGAATCAAATAAAATGCCCTATCAACGTGAAGGGCAACGACCAAAGAAATCCACTTTCAGTGGCAAAAATGAAAGTTTGTTAAAGGTCCCAAAAAGTAAAATAAAGCCACTTTTAAAGTGGCACAATTTTACCGAACTGGTAAGATAACGTCAAGTAAAAATAAATAGAAATAAATAATTTACATAACTAACAATACATTTACTCCTGTGACAAAGAGTTAAATATTGGAAGACGTAGCGGCTTACTTAAGTCCAATGGAGACCCGTATGAAACGCTGCCACTGCTACTAAAACTGGAAACACTGCCCACACTGTCGCCTGAGATACTGTCTGGTGGGGAAGGGGGTGCCGGACACACGTCCCAAGAATCCCCGAACACGTTGTGGTTATTGTTCAAATTGCGTTGGTATGAAAGGTTCAAGATTGCATTTAACTGTTGGCTAAGCGAGTCAATGTTGGAATTATTTCCATTGTTCAACTGAGTTTGCACATTTAAAGGCGTAAGCAAAGAAGCGATTGTCTGAAGATCTGCGGAATAATTGAACACGGGGCTGCTGGACGTGGAAGAATTTCCTGAAATACTTGCACTACTCGACGAAAGACGGCTGAAATCGTCGCTGGAAGCCGGGCTTAGACTCGGACTATCGCTGGACGGCGGCATGTAGTCAGATCCATTGAAACTGATTGTAGATGGTCGTCTGGCAGTTGGCGGTGATTGCTGTAGTGACTGGTTCATCATAGCCTCATGATTTTTAACCATTTCCGACAATTTCTTCTCGTCCTCGTTGTGAACAAAATGGCATCTTGGTCCATAAGGACAAAATCCAATAGTATGGAATGTTCGGCACAGTTCTGTTTTGTATTTGGGGTGACGATTCAAAGTACGAAGTTCATGAGCACCATGGGCAAACTGACACTTGTCACCGTATTTACAATGTCCACTTTCCTCGAACGGTCGGCAAAGTTCTGTTTTGTAACGGCTAGAATTTACATTATTCCTCTGTTGAACATTAATATTATTCAATGATCGGTCACCTATCGGTTCACTAATACTCCTATCCAGTTTACGGTGAAGATTTTCCTGTGTTTGATTAAGTTCGGGAGCGGAGAGTGTCGATTGTTGAAATCCAGCAATCGTAATGAAAGAACTTGTAGACATATTCCTGTTTCTTGTCACACTCATAGCACCAATAGTAGCACGACGTTCTGCACTAAACTGTTTCATCTGATTTCTTCTATTCTGTAAAAATAACGAATAATTGTAAAAAAAAAAGAACACGTTGTTTGTAAAATAGTAAACCAATGTTTGAAATAATAACACAACATTTATAAAACTAATAACACGTTTGTACAAATTATTAAGTATAACACCTACACGCAAAATGACTGTGAGCAAATTCACCGAAAATTCTTCGTTTTAGTAAAAATAATATTATACTACTTTCCAATTTCTTTCGTAATGTCAATAAATTCAGAACACCGATAACTATTCCACTATTAAGATTAAAAATTGTTATAGTTCGTACAGAATGAATAATTATAACAAACGGACGTCGAACAAAATTATCTGCAAGAATTTTACAATGTAAACCGAACAAAGAATTAATAAAAATAAATAAATCTTACCTGTTGTAATACATCTCCAACATCATAAAATGCTGAGATTTGAGCAGTAGACATAATGTCCTTCTTAAATGTATAATACTGACAAAATATAAGCTTTTCTATTTACATCCACATTAAACGTTATCTTTGACACAACTGTTGACCATGCGGTTTTGGTACTGTATATATTCTCTTAGGAGGCGTGGCTACTTTGTAATTATAAATTCGTAAAGGCGGAGCTATTATATGTCAGATAATTGAATAAGTCGGTCAAGCATTTTGATTGGTCAATACTGAAGTAATGTTCTCAGCATTGCGAAATAGTTGTAAACAAGTGCCGTGAAAATATAATAATCGTAATTGTAAAATAATGATAATATTTGGTTAAAAATAAAGGAAATTTAACGAAAAATTATAGAATACATGTTATTTTGCATGTATGTTAGTTACTGGTACAATAATATATTTATAGTATATCTCAGGTTAGGCAGAATTTTCGATTTGTTTAACGTATGGAGATTTCGACCTTGAAAATATGATGTCATAAGATTCTTCAAGGGGGTGGCTTGTTCGGATGGATTTATGACAATGGGAGTAAAGTTTGTCTTAGAAAATGTGACTTCCAATCAAACCTACGACAGTTAAAACTACTTTAATAAATCAATACACATCACATGATTTTTATTCCCGCAAAATTTTCCTCATTTTGGCGCGAAAATCCACGTGCTTTGCTATTGATTAATAAAATGCCTACAAAATTTTACATTATAATGTAAAAATTGTACGAACTTTTTATCAGTTGAACAGGTCAGACAATGACCAGACGACGGTCAAAGTTTTGTGTGATGGCGTGATAGTATCAATGTCAATATTATTTAATTATCAGTATTTATACAAATATTTACTGGTATATGATACATTTATTTTAAGCAGTCTTTTATATTCATTTCGATGGACGATATATTCATTTCAGGCAGCCTTATTTTTATTTCGATGAAGCCTGAGATTTCAAATGCATTTTAAGATAAAAGTCTCTTACGACTGAATTACGTTTTGAATAATCCCGAGACAGTAGTCTCAGTCATATATTGTTCTACTTCAGATCACCATAGAATAAATAACTGTAAATACTTTATATAGGATGAATTTTCTCCTCCGGATCTTCATACGATTTTTTTAGTGGGACTATAAAATAGGATATAAAAAGATATAAAAAGATGACTATGTACCAATTAAACGGAAAAATATCTTATAATGAATTATCTCTCATTTCTTCACAAACTAGACATAAACGGACATAATAAAATAACACGGTTTTATTACTATTCTTTCTGCAAAATTCAGTAATATATTACTTTGCTATCTATTAAAATTAAAATCAGTCCGATTATTGGAACAAATTTGTTTACTTAACTACTTAATTATTCATTATAAGATAATTTTCCGGTTAATTGTTACATAGTTTATCTTTTCATATCCAAAACACAATAACATGTTTTACTCTAGGGCTTCAAATTTGTTCTGAGTAGAAGTGCAAAATTGTCTCATCCGGCCTAATTTTTAATTACTAATGCTCATTTTTCTTTGTTAATTTATGATAATTTATTCTCTGACAAACGCCTAAAGGTACAATGTTTATGTAGTAATTACTCATTTTGACTAAATACTATAACAGGCACATGACTTCAATTATTACATGTAATTTTTGTGAAAAAAGATTAAGTTCATTATTTTATGATACAATATCCTGTTGATGGGAAGATGTAATAAAGTTATAAATTTGTCAAAATTAAAAGTTAACATCCACCTGAACTGATTTACTAATCAGACCAGAAATGTCATGGAATTATCGCTAGTCCGCTAAATTTACGGATAATTCCTGACACCTGAATTCGCTACACAGCAGGTAAACCTTCTTATCATCCTAGATTACCTGAGATTTCCATAAATATACAATTGCGTCACAAAACATTTTTGATATAGATACAATAATTGACAGGTTATTGATATAAGTTCGATAAATTTCAGGAATCCCTACCGAGAAAAAATTCCTCTCAAATGTCATACCTGTAACGTCTTACAGGAATCGCACTGCAGGTGGAAACTGTTAATTAGGGAACACTTCACATGTCAAATTATTAATTCACAGCGAAAGGGAAGTAATTCAATTTTAGTTTAACATCTTTTAGGTAATACAACCTTAAACGAAGGCCAGTCTCAAAGTCTAGCTTTAATGCATTATTATTTAATTTTCAATGACAGTTTTCATAAGGTGGTGTGAAAACATAAAAATTGCGAAATGTACTAAATCAAGTGCTAATCCAAACTTGATTGCTTGTAAATATATCAAAGAAATCCGACATAGACTTTGTTTTGATTGCTAATTAAGCCCTCTTTTGTTAAGAGAAACAAGCCAATTTTCCAATAAGGAATAATGCCATAGTTTCACAGATTTATATTGTTCATTTTGGGATACTATATTTATTGAATATGTGTAAATATATAAACATTTTGTAATATCAATAGTCGATATACATAAAAAAACATGTCGAAAAAATATTTCAGCAATTTCTCACGATGATTACCATGAAATTATTAAATGATATTTTTTTTTCTTTATTTCAAAGGTTCATACCATAGATTGTATGGAACCCTTATAAAATGCGTCATAGTGTGATAAGAATCTTTGACTACATTTATTATAAAGTAATTTGACATAATGTAGATCGTACTTGGGAAAAATCATTGAAAATCGGTAAATTTCTAATTTCAGAGACCAATAAAACCATTGTTTATATGTTTCTGTAATAATTATGGTTGGAGTAAAGCCTAAATATAACCTATGTACTTTCATATTGAGCGAAAAAAAAATTTTTTTTTAACATAATACTAATACACTTTAAATTGCTCTTGAGTATAAGTATTAAAATAAAAAATAGTATATAATTCTATAAGGATGAACATTGATTGGAACAATGCATATTTCCACACCAGGATACCAGAGATGTCAACGTATGTTTTATACCAAGCACGTCAGTCAATCGACCACTGGTGTTGATGCCAAACGTATAACATTTGAGACGCATTCTGTATCTTAAATAATTAAGTCTGTACGTTATCCAAAAAATGTCACCCCCAATTTTTATTGGCAATAATCTTGTCCGACACAGTTTTCCTTTATTCCAAAATACACAAAAACATCTCACGACCGTTGTCTAAGATTATTTAAAAAAACTGAGAAAATAGATAATGTAAACCTATTTTTTAGGGGGGACTAAGTCTGAAAGTAAATTCCGAATATAACCGTGCTCTATTGTAAAATAATCTAAAATCTGGAATCGGTAAATTCTGTTTACACACTGAGTCTGAGACTCCGTTATGATGTACTATCTAATAAATCGTAGTAGTAAGAAATGTTCGGCAGCGTGGGAGTGTTTTTCTCACGGTGCTCGTTTTTCTGTTATCTTTTGTTTTTTGAGAAAAATATTATGTAAATCTTAATTACAATAAAACAGTGATATAACGCATCAGGAATATAGATTAATGTGGTGTTGTGTTTTGTGCACAGTCAGATCCTTCTGTGCCACTATTCTGGATTTTTTCAAAAGGATGAAATTTTGATTTTTTTTTTTTTGTATTTTGCGAACAAACGTTCCTTTCTTATCCGTATGGTCCATAAGCCGAGGGTGGGGCATGAGGTAATGACACTATGTTTTTGCCCCCCTCCCCACTTACTGTCAAGAATTTTTCATTTGCAACTTAACATATTCGTACGCTACAATGAATAACTATTGTAGCATTTACAGAACAGTAACTATGTGCCCCTTTTTTCAAATAAGTTCTGCGCCGATGGAACTGTTTAATATCTTGTTTGCAATATAACTATTCTCCCACATATGGTGGTCGGGTCATGGACTGGTTTGAAAAATATCTGCAATAATCCTATAAAAGGATGTCGAACACGTTTTTTTCATTTTCCAAAATTTGGCGGGAGGGATTCCCGTAAAAATCAAGGGATTAGGAGGGTGGTAACCTTTGTACCGGGAAGATAAGTTTGTGCACAGTTTCGCATGCCATTTGCGCACTTTTATTTTCTCGTTGTATATCTTTCGCGAACTGCTGTTATCCAAACTTAAATAGCAAATATTCAAAACGTATAAAAATCTTTCCTTCTGTTCTCAACGGGGAAGTTGAAGTGTTATTCTTAGCAATACTTAACATGATAAATAGCCCTACCAAACTCATTTTATTGCCAACAGTAAGATTTTATGAACTACAACATGTAAATACGTGTATATAAAAAAAACTCCAGAATATATTGCCCATCTATAGTCAGTTGGACGGAAAAGCTCGACTAACAGAAATAATGTGTTTGGTCATCCCCTTGTCCACAACTGTGATTGTCCATACAGTCATTAAATTTGATTTGGATACCTATCACTGTAACGACTTTCTCCATAATTGTCCATTACCATTAAATACACGTTATCTTATAAATTCTCTTATTGCTTTTTTAAACAACATTCTTCCGTAAAAATTTTCCCACGCCAAACGTTTGATTTTTTGCATGCAGCTTAATTCTTTACAACACATGTCATCGCGACCTCTGCTTGTTATGTGCATTGCAAACTGAGGTGCAATTTGGGGATCATTTACACGTTTAGATATGAGTTATTTGATGCATGTGTGGGAAACTCTTGTCGTGGCGTGAACACATGGAAACAGTTTGAAGGATGTTATAATTTTTATTTTTCTGTAATATACGACGTGGGAAAAAGAGGAATTTTACAAAAGTTATTTTTTTCTCAAACGGAATTTAGCATATTAATGGTGGTGGTTGACCATCATAAATGACCTTATGGTATTAATTATACCTCTTAATTATTTGTTGTTTTTCGTTGTTATACATTTTATTCCATGTTTTTCCGGGATGATATCAAAGTGACCCTCGAGTTGTGATAATAACACCCAGAGTTGTAACAACACTATATCCCTGTTTGATGTTCCGTTAACTTTCTCAGGAGACCCCTTGTTTTATGAATCCAACACCTAGGTGTTAATTCCTTATCATCGTCGAATCAAACGACAGAACCACGAGGGGTCTTTAGAATGTGTTTATATTGTAATCATTGTATGTGATATGCAATACACGGGTGGTACCAAGGGACTAATTTCTTTAATCATACACTTGTTTTACCCTCTTTTATCTTTCCCCCTGATTTCTTTCATCGGCAATATACGATAGATTATTTTTAAAGTGTGGGGAGGGAACGGCACTGCTCCTGGTCATAGAGTTGGATCTAGCATGACAAAAATTGTGACGATTCTCAGCTCTCAACCTTTTGGGCTTAATCTCTAAGAAAGGGATACATTCCAAATATATTTAATAATAACTAAATATTTCGAGAAACAGATTCTCTTCTTCGGTAGTAACTACCTGATTTAAAATGGCGATCGGTTTGTTTGTTTTTGGTTTTTTTTTTGCTATTTTAAATCAGTCATGTTGTTTTTGTTTCTCCAGTTTTTCCTTTGTAGCAGCAAACACAGAGTGCAAATTCCAAAGCACAGCAACCACTCAAAAATACACAATTTTTAGTCAAATTAATTGCAAGACAAGCAACTGCATATGCATTTTGACATGTGATATATGCAAAATACAGTACGTTGGAGAAACAAAAACTACATTTAATTTAAGATGGAACAACCACCG
>JAULBM010151493.1:0-18145 GCA_032357055.1 Geukensia granosissima | reverse complement strand
TCATTCAAATGTTTCATTTTTATGATGTACTACAATTATACATAAATTACCTAAAATATTGGATTGATTGAACTATAGCCATTATTTGGGGCTAAAATGTACCCTTACCGCCCCTACTCCTTTATTTGTGCGATTCTGCCTTTGTATTTATATTCATTCAACAGAACGAATTATTCCACTGTTAACAGTTTATCTGCCCCTGAAATTCTCTACAGAGATTTAACATTAAGGATCAGCCATCTTTGTTTTGGGCGGGAGCGCTTAAGTTTGACTTAGATAAAGTAATTTTAAAAAATGTGCAATTTCTTTTGTTCAGACCTTCTCTTGCGATACAAATAAAAAGAATTAATTTTAAATTTCCATTCAAGTGCGCCTTGATCCAATTTTGCATGTTATCTAATCCTAATTTAATTACTTAATTATTACACAGCATTGACAATTTGTACTCCCAGTCTCGCGCTAGTGCGTGCAATGAGCCATTTACAGCAAACAAATGGCTGACTTTACAATGTAAAACAACAGTATTTGTTTTACTGTCATTGCTAATATTTTGCAAGTTTAACTCCATCATGTCCATTAGGAACAGTAAAATTTTCAGCCTTCATTTACTTTAGGTGACAAAATAATAAAGGATTAAGATACTGTTTATGGTTAGGGTTTGTTTATGGGCTAAATTTGGTTAGGGTAAGGGTTTAGGGTTCAGTTAGGGTTTAGTTTAGGGTTACGGTTGTGTTGAGGAAATGGGTGAGAGATGGGTCCCGGAAGTAAAGAGGGTCAAATTTTCAATTGTTGTCAACTGGTCTGATACTTTTACAAAAGATCTTAACACTGATACTTGCAAAATTAAATTCATCAAAAATGGGTAATTGTTCAGATTATAGTAATAAAATGAAAATGTCTATTTTTGGTACTGATAATTATGAATGCTGTCTGGAATTTGAAGTATTGCAAACCTTATAATTGTGCTTAACAAATGACATAAAGAATTGACTGTTTTTATTTAAAATGGATGCATTTCCCATTATAAGTTTATGGTGAAATGCAAATTAGACAAATAGTCCATACGTTCAAAAATATAGTAATTTCTTTGTTAGATACTACTGATAATGGAATTGTAATCTTTCAGCATAGACTTATAGTCCAATAATATAGCAATTTCTTTGTTAGTTACTGATAGTGGAATCCTAATTTTATGTATTTTGTACATGACATTTTTAGATTTTTCTCCTTCATGGAACGATTTCTTATACAGTTTAGTTTAGCTCTAACTTGATGTTTCTTTGTTTTAGTTTCGCCCTAACTTAATGTTTCTGCAGTTTAGTTAAGCCCTAACTTGATGTTTCTACAGTTTAGTTTAGCCCCAACTTGATGTCTCTACAGTTTAGTTTGGTCCTAACTTAATGTTTCTACAGTTTAGTTTAGCTCTAACCTGATGTTTCTACAGTTTAGTTTAACTCTAACTTGATCTTTCTTTCTACAGTTAAGTTTAGTTTCTACAGTATAGTTTAGCCCTACCTTGAGGTTTCTACAGTTTAGCCCTAACTTGATGTTTCTACAGTTTAGTTTAGCCGTATCTTGATGTTTCTACAGTTAAGCCCTAACTTGATTTTTCTACAGTTTAGTTTAGCCATAACTTGATGTTTCTACAGTATAGTTTAGCCCTAACTTGATGTTTCTACAGTTTAGCCCTAACTTGATGTTTCTACAGTTTAGTTTAGCCCTAACTTGATGTTTCTACAGTTTAGTTTAGCCATAACTTGATGTTTCTACAGTATAGTTTAGCCCTAACTTGATGTTTCTATAGTTTAGTTTAGCCCTAACTTGATATTTCTACAGTTTAGTTTAGCCCAAACTTGATGTTTCTAACCTTCTGTAATTGTACATGCATTATTATAATACTGGTGTGAAAAAATCTCAAAATTATAATGGGCCTTTTGTATTAACATAATTGCTAAAAATTAATATCACCATAAGTTTATTTTAGATTTTCTTATATGATGTTGTTTATTGTTTTAGATCTAGAATGAAGATCCTAATTACCTTTAAATCCTACTTGAATTATGATTAGATTTTATAGTTCCTTGGTCATACTTTTCTAATATTTCAGACAAAAGAAAGAAAAAATGTCATGATTTCTGTGAAATAATTCTTTGTTGTAAATAGTACTCAGTTTTGTGTTTATTTAAATTGAAAAATAATTTCATAACTTTCATCATTTACAGATTTACTGGTAAAAAATAATGAGGTTTTAAGGTTCTAGTACCTACCCATAGCATTAATATTGAGTGTCACTAAAGTTGTCTTGCATAGTTTGATGATAAATTGTTTATATGATATCCCAGTATTGAATACTTACACATGTACAGAGGGAACAAAGTCTTTGATTAAATCAATTAAAATGTATATTTCTGATTTAAGGTCAGCCAATCAAAGTTGACATTACTGGGAGAGATAGCCAATGAGAAAGGACTTGATGCACAGAATTACCAGTGTAAAGGTTGTACCAGACCTGTGGGATTAAGTAAGTCCTATATATTACAGGGTGATGTTTAATGAGACTGTGACTTGTTGGGTTGAAATGTAACCATTCAAACATCATTTTTAACTGGTTTCTGAGAAATGTGATTTGAGGTTTATAAATCAGTGATTTATGGGAAAGAATTAGTGCAAAAGAATTTAGTGGTTAAAATATGATAAAGAATTTTATTGACATTGAGGAGGTCTGTAGGATGTTTTATTACATGTATGTAAGGAAAATTTTTAACTGTCAAGATACCTTCTATTTTACATTTGTCATGATTTTAAAATTTTCTCTTTTTTCTTAAACTAAAAATCCCACATGTTAGAATATTTCAGTGAAATGTGAATTAATTATTTAG
This sequence comes from Geukensia granosissima, assembly GCA_032357055.1. Lineage (NCBI taxonomy): Eukaryota > Metazoa > Mollusca > Bivalvia > Mytilida > Mytilidae > Geukensia > Geukensia granosissima. Next base: position 15,266 of record JAULBM010151493.1, on the reverse strand, counting down.
TATAAATATTTCAAGGATTTCAAGGACTAATCTCAACAGCAGCAAAAATAAGAACCAAAACCCGGGAAAGCCAAGACTCAAAGATATATAGAAGTTTAGTACTCATATTGAAACAAATATAAAAATGGGGCCATTTTACCATGTTCTGTACGAGGAATGATAGCATCTATAATTTTAGAATTTTAAAATAACTATTGTTAAACAATATCTGTCTTAATGTTATATATGTTAATTGACAGTTTATGGTAAACCAAGAGTTTGTACATTTGATGGAGGATATTACTGTTTCGAATGTCATGAGAATGATGAGTATTACATTCCAGCCATGGTCGTCCATAACTGGGATTTTAGAAAACATCCAGGTACTGTTTCATATTGAGTTGACAAATACAAAATATATGACAATTTAGTTTCTTTTCAAACCTTTTTTTTCCGGATTGGGTATTGAAAGGTTTGACATGTGTAAAGTCCAAGTCCAAGTTTCCAATGGTGAATTGAACTATTAAATAATCAAAGGAACCAAATTTTTAGTTCAAGCTTGCAATGTTCGAGCTTTGAGGCTTACTTTATATAGAATAAAAGGGAAAATTGTCAAAATTTGACATTTGTTGGAGCTATCAATGTTCAAGCTACCCAAGTTCAACTGTATACTTCATTTGTGATTTTGAAAGTTTAAATCAGTTATATAGAATGCTTTATTATATAGTTGTAAAATATTTTCCAAACAGTGCTATTTGAGTTAGAATGCCCTAATCTTCCACACTACCTTTATGGAAATATCAATTCCAAATCATGATTTATGTTTAAATTTGAAATTGCAAGGTCATACAAAGGTGACAATACTCTCCGTACCATATGAACTAAAATAACATGATATATAATTTTTTATAGTTGCCAAATGTAACCTGAAATTTCTACAAGATATTGAGGACCAAGCCAAAATTGACATATCAAAAATTAATCACAGACTGTATGATCATATCAAAGAAATGGCTGATTTAAAGGTAAGGAGTTACAATAGATGAAGCATGTGGATTAAGACCAGTAGGTTATAATATATGGAAATAAACAATTAAAAGGTAAATTTGGTGTTGAATTTAATAAAGCAGCCAAATTTTGTAAAATGTGAATAATAATTGAAAATCTCTAACATGTCTAAGTAGTTAACAGAAACAAAATTGAACAATAAAGATTTTCAAGGACTAGTGCAATAAGAATTTTGATGCGACATATTGTTAATTTTCTCTATACAGTAAAAACAAGTCTGTTTGGTAATTATTTAAGCACACATAAACCAGCACAGTTTACAAATGTAATGATGTTGTTTACTTTTTTGCTGCTATTTATTGAATAGAGGAGTTTAGGAAATATATATGTTTTACTTGTGATTTAAAAATAATTCTTTACAACCAAAACTTTTATTTACAAGCAAACTGGCATGAAGAACTAAATTTTAAATTTTAGCTTGCCTTAATGAAATAAAGGGGTGTGGGTATTGCAGTACAGTGTCCATGTTCATGTTCACAGTAAGATTTCAGAAACTGAAAGAGCTATATTATAATGATTTTCATATGCAGATGCTCCAAACCTGCATAAAAATCGAGGTCACTCACATGACCAACATTTCATAGTTGAATTACTTATATTTAATTGATCCCTAATGCCATTTCTGGTACTTCATGACTTACCACTATGAAAGTATGTGTGCTACTGCATCTTTGGGGGTCTGTCAAATTAGGTCAGTTTGGCCTTCATTTCTTGCTTCATTGACTCAAGTTCAGTTTTACTGCCAACCTTAGATAATAATTGGACTACCATCATGTAGCTAGGTGGACCCATGCATCTTGTTGAGTCTCCCTTCCTCATATCTCAGATACTGTATGCCTTCCTATTATTTAGCAGAGTGCAGGGATTGGGTAATGGTAACATGTAAGAGTAATTGAATTAATGTATTTAAAGATAATGTGTAATTGGTAAATTTTTTTATTACTTCTAATTATTATGTAAATTATTTATGTAAAAGTTCTGCTATTTCAATTAATTTTAAATTACATCCAATTACACACTGAAGGCTTGTGAATTAGAAATAGTGGTCCCCAGATGTAATAGAGATGATCTTTAAACTAGGTTTAACACTAGTTTGAACAAAAAAAAACCCCAAAAAACTGGATTTTATAGGCCAGAAGTACTTGTAAAAGAAATTGTAACAAGCAGTTTGTGCAGACAATGTCTATAATCAGTCTTATTTTTTCCTTTACAAAAAAACCTGTAAAACTGACATGCTTTTACTACATAATGCAAATTAACTGCTGGAAAATTCTATTATACAAAATTAAAGAACTGTTAACAAAAAAAAATCTGTTGTTGGCATTTGGTTAAAGATTGATGACATTTAATCATCATATATCACCAAAATTAAAAACTGTGAAGAAGTTAATTTTTCTGAGGTCATTGGGACTTACTATCAAGGTAAATTTATGAATAATGAATATAACTTATCTGATGATAAGCTAAATCACATAATTATTATTAAACTAGAAAAGCAGAAGAGAGTGATGTTTGACTTGTCAGCTAGACCTTGAGTAACTTTACTATTTGATTTCTTGTGAGAATATAATTTAGATCTTGTTGTTTTATTGAAGCATGATAGTTATTTCCTGCTGAGAGTGACAAACCAAAGTTATCATCTGGTAAAGTAAACAGATGTTGTTTCATAGAAAAGATTGACTTGTATGTTTTTTTTAGGTACACAGAACTCAGTTGTATTTTCTGAAGACATATTTATTTACCTGTAAACAGTCTATAGCAGACGAGTTCAGACAGTCTTTGTGGCCAAGGGAATACTTTTATGAAAATATACACCTCTATTCACTCAGTGTAAGTAGCAAAGTTGTATACTAATTTTTCGCTTCATCAGTTTCACTTGACTGATTTGAATTTGAAATTGTTAAGATTTTATAACACAGGTGAAAAAAATTGTCTTACAAGTTTCCATTTGGAAGAAGTAAAGAAGTTACAAGCATATATAATAATAAGAGTAGTGAAAGCATAATAGTGAAAGATAATTTTTTAAAAAGTACAAAAAATAGGCTGCTTTGCAATTCAAAATATTTTAAGAGTAAGAAGGAAAAAGGTATATCTTCCAATGGAATCAGATTTATTTCTTTCCATATACATATGTCCATTTGTTGCCAGAGTTTTACGTTTTTCTTATTCAGATGTACTGTGTCTATCTATCAATCAAGCAACTCTTTCTTCATTATATTGTGTAATTGTACTTTGATTTATTTCCACTTGTGGAGCCTTTTATTGGAATAGTAAAAAAATTGAATTTATTCAGAATTTCCCCCCAGCAACTCTTTTTTCCCCTGACCAAGTTGTGTTGTGGTCAATTATTGTGAATGTCAGACATTTGAAATCTTCCTAAGAATGACCAGGAGACACTTAATTGACTGCTGAGGGGAAGCTCTGGTTAACAGCAAATTTCACTGCTATGATTTTATGGCATGAGCTATCTTATAGAAATAGATTTATTATGTTTATAAGGTCCAAATTTTTCAGATCTAGATAATATTTTTTATCGGTAATTTGAAGCAATTCCCTTTGATCTTTACTGACCGATAATTCCTGTACAAGTCTTCTGGCACAGATAAAAAAATTACTGGCTTGTTGAGAAGGATATGTCACATTGTCAAGCATTAACGTTGAGTGCTTTGTCTTCATGAGCGTCTTTTCATGAATGAAAAAGATCTGACTTCATTCATAAAATCGAATCCACGTCTTGTATCATACGTTGAAATGAAGTAGATCTTGTGTTTAATGATGTACAATGTGACATTTTCAGCTCAGGACTATTTTTTTATTTAAAATTTCCAATAAAAAGAATATAGGACATTTTGTATCTTGTACTGACTTTATCATGTTAAAATATTCAGTTCACCCTACGGGCTCATTGAATATTTTCTGTGATAAAGTCAGTACAAGATAAAAAATGTCCTATATTTTATATTTATTTTGTTACAAACAAATAAGACTGTAGGACATTTGTTTCATGTACTGACTATCAGGGTAAAATATTTGCCCTGCAAGCCCTCTGATTATTTTTCGTGAAAATGTAAGTATTAGATACAAAATGTCCTATATGGAGTGGTATTCCAACCTTCTTGAAGGACTTGTGGAGACCTCTAGATTTTTAAATTCCTCTGTTTTTCTCATGGTTGGAGTCAAGTCTCTCTGACATTTACCCCATTTCTTATCATAATCATATATTCTCTATTTCTCTTCACTTGTATTGGTATACAGAAATACAGTTATTATCCAAATAGTCTTCTACCAGTTTTAGGTATTTTTATGCAGATTTGACAAGGGAGATAATTTGCTTGAATTTTAACAAAGATATGTTGAATGACTGATCGCAAAATCATTTAATATCAGTTTTTTTATACTCAGATTTAGAAATAATGTTTTGCAAGTATGTGAAAACTTGAAACAGATATTAATGAATTCCTTTAAATAACATAAAAAAACAAAAAGCCAAACGAGACATGCCATTTTGTTTAATATATACTCCTGCCACCAAAGTTTAGGGGGTATATAGGAATCACTCTATCTGTCTGTTTGTCTGTCTGTCCACATAAACATCATCTTCTAAAACATTCAATGGATTTCAATGAAACTTTATATTAACATAAGACGCAATTTTATAGATTTTAAAATAGGAAGGAAATTTATATTGGATCATTCCAAGGGCAGATAATCCATGGATCACGGAGTTATCTTTTTTGCTCACAGTATATCTTGTTTTATGCTACAATTTCCTGAAAATCTATATCCTATTTTGACATGCACTTTTTAGAAATACTCGATACAAAATACCTGTTTTTACTTTTTACAATTCTTATCATTTTACATTACAGGATTTGCTACAAGTGCCTTCAGGAACACTTCTACAAAGTTTAAAGAAAGTGATTAAATTTGCAACTAAACATGTTTATGAATGTAGACTATGTAGTCAGAAAGGCTATATTTGTGAATTGTGTAATCAGCCAAAAGTTATCTATCCTTTTGAGATAGATTCTACTGTTAGGGTAAGTTAGTTTTGGACTCTTTCCACTATGCATTATACAAATTGCTAGTGAAAACAGTACTCTAATGCTGCAACATTGGATTGGATGATGACTCAATTTACAGTTGGGTGTATTTTATGATTGACAGTTGAAATCAATAGTGATGTTGTTGTACCGAGGCAAACCAAATATCAGCAATTTCAAATTCAATACAGAAACTGCTCAAACGATGATACATTGCTCTGCAGTCGAAGTCATTTGCTGTTTTGTCACACCACTGTCCCAGGTAAGGGAGAGGGTTGAGTGCTCACAATTTGGTTTCTCCACCACATACTTAATGTGCCTGTTCAAAGCCAGGAACCTGTAGTCTTGTTGTCATTGTTTATATAGTAATTTATTTTAAATAGATTAGGTAGATTGTTGTGTTTTATGAATAGTGTCAAAATTTGTATATTAGGGTGCCTTTTACAGCTTTTATTATGGTATGGACTCCATTTCATTATTGAAGACCATATTTGGACCTGTAGAAGTTACTCAAGAAATTTCACATTTGACACCATAAATTACAATTGATGTCCACTTTAAGTCAGCCCTGTTTTTTTGGTGGGCTCCACATTGCTTATAGTTTTATGTTTGTTTTATACGTCTGTAAACAAAGATTTGGGGGCATGTAGGAATTGCCCTCTATGTCTGTCAACATTCCTTGTTAGTGAATCTCTTCCTAAATTGTTTAATAGATTTTAATGAAACTTTATATGAACATTAGATACAACATGATGATATACATTAAAGAAATTCCTCTTGGCTATTTCCAGGGGCAGATAATCCATGGGGGAGTCGAGATATCTATTTAAACCTTTTCCCTTTAGGGTGCAGTGTCTTTTCTTTTCTCCATCTTCCTCTAGTTAATAATATTTAAATGTAATAAAACATTTTGTTATTTTAGTGCAAGCAGTGCAAATCTGTGTTCCATAAGACTTGTAAAATTGAGGGAAAACAGTGTCCTAAGTGCCTTAGAAAACAACAGAGAAGATCTCAGATGGGTAGTGAACCCGAAACTCCAGACAGCCAGGACTATGCTTATGTACCTATAGAACAGATCTCCGATTAGAAAACATCGAAAATAACAAGGCTATGCTTATATACCTGTACAGCAGATCTTGAATAAAAGAAAATGTGAAAAAACCAGGACAATGCTTATGTACTTATACAACAATTCTTAGATTCAGAAAACATAATACAACCAGGACTTAGCTTTATGTACATATAACTACTAACAGCCAGGGCTATGCCTGTGTACCTATACACTGGATGTTAGAGAATACTCGATACAGCCATAGCTATCAAAACAGCAGATCTAAGATTTTTAAAGCCAGGACTATGAATATTAACCTATACAGATGATCTCAGATGGAAGAAAATACAAAACAACAAGAACTAAACTCATGAAGCATTCAAGTAGATCTCAGATGGATGAAAACAAAAAACAACTAGCACTATGCATAATTTTAGAACCATTTTATCATAAACAAATTTATCATATTTGAAAGCCATAAATGTACCTTAAAAAGACCAGCATGAATGCACTATATGTATTTAATGAAAGTTTAATAGGAAATGCATTCTGATCCAGAATAAATTCTGGAACTCTGGTCAAATATTTGCCCCTAACAGAGGATGAAGAAATTTTGATGTCTGAAAACATTAAACATAAACCATTAACACAATAAATTTGCAGGAGTTTTTTGTTTAATGTTTGAATTAAAAGGTTTTAATTGAACTGAAAATAGAGATCAAATGTTTACCAGAAACAAACAATTAATATTTGTATATATAGATTGGAAAAGGATCAAGTCCTGTAATTGTTATTAAAACAACCTTAGGCAAACATATTTTAATATCTGAGAAAACTAAATAAAAAAAGTACTGATCATCAATATCAATTTTATTTTTATTTTCAAATTGTTGTGTTTTTGTAGCTCAACAGGCCTTATTTGGTAATTAATGAATCAAAAATTAAACAGATTGCTGCATTTGTTTTTTTCTAGTTTTCAAAATCCAAACTTTATTTCAACTTCTTGACCCAATTTTTCTTGGAAATTGCTGTAAAACAGATAGTTTTACCATAGTCCTTGTATAAGGCACCCTTGCTACTATCATGACTATAAGCACTCCTTAATTTAGTTTGTTATCCTTATGCACACCTCAAACTCCTGCTTTATCAAAGCTTTACAAGACCAAAGAATTCCTGACTTTCCTGATTTTAGTAAATGCTTTTTAAGATTGTCATGGTGCTTAATATGATGGAAATGGTCTTAGAGTTTGTCACTCCAGGTTTATGGAACTCACTTACTTTTATTACTACATGTATAAACAGTGAATTCAGTAGATTTGGAATGATCTGGGCATTTCAGATCTCTCACATGAGTTTTCTACACTGGATTTAAATATGGTTAAACAACTGAAAGCTGTGAGATTAAATCAGTACTAAATTTGTGAACCTGCTCAGTGTTCTCTGAGACTGAAGATAATAAAACACAACTTCACTTGGCCTTAGCTGTTGATATTTCCTGTATATATATGTCATATTTTAAACTATCAGTTTATGGAAGGCATAAAATTAAAATATTTTAAGTTTTTTTATCATTTTAGGTTAACATAGCAGTTACCTTTGATCTCATCAATTCTAATTTTAATTGTGTTAGAAGGCATAGAACCACTCACTCAAGTTTTAGTAACACTTTTTAAAGATCCTTGTGCAATATTGTTTTATTAATAAGTTGTATAGATTTCATGTAATGATGTCCTTGTTATACAAAGTCTTGTGTTCTTATTTTTGCCTATTTTTAAGACAGTTTCAGAATTGATTGTATGGAAAGTGGTCAGAAGGCCTTTTTTTAGAAGTTGATAGGTTGTGGTTATTTCATAAAGATTTGGATAATAATTATCAGAAATTGACAATTGAAATTTTAAGTTTGGAAGTGTCTTCTGCCCATTATATATTTATATCTGGAGCAGCCTTAAGTCAAATGGTGTCTAAAAGATAAACTTTACTCTAGTGAATTGATCCAAGTTAAATTTTCCCATTTCTCTTGCTTTACCAACAGGTGTTACCTTGTATATTTTTCTTTTGTGTATTTCTTATTTAATTGCAGTTTTATTCTTTGTTTATTGCAAATTTGCTGGAAGATCCAATTTACAACTTCAAATTAGATAACTATAAAAATTGTATAAGTATAACTGCCCTTAAACATAATCTTTACCACACATTGTGTGATATGTAACCTGTACAGGACAGCATTGGACAGGGACAAGATACACTGAAATAAAGTACATTGTGTCTATTGTGTTTATACATTTGTTCTGGTCGACAAGTGTGAAATTTACTGGATTTTTTGCAGTGCAGAATAAATCTAATTTCATATTTTTAGGTATTTATAAATAGGACTCTTGTGCTAAGATTTTCGGGATGTCCAGATGTTCAGGATGGCCAATGAAAGGGACATCAACTGGCTAAATATTAGAGCAAATTTCAGTTAACCTTTTTCACTTACAAAAGGAATATTTGTTCAAGTTCCTGTAAACTTTCGCATTATTGATTTTAACACCTATAAATAAAAATAACAATACAATCACCTCAACGTTGGTCATGTGACTTTGCAGTCTCTAAAATTGGTCAATGAACTGACAAATTTCAGCTTTTCTACTTTCAAAAACAAAGAGATTTAAATACCCTTTATTAATTTTGGCAACATTGAATTCTATTGAAAGTGAAACAGCTTAAAAGTAATTTTTTTATAAATTGTATAGGTATTTTTATTGCTTTTGAAAAGCTTGTCTTGTACATTGTAAATAGAACTGTATATTTTATTAATATTTATTTACATTGTTTATTATGGCATTGAAGAACATGTTATTTTAATTTCATAAGTTTGTGATAAAAAATTCCATTAAACTTGTTTTAATACTTGATTTTCTGTTTCATATTTATTTTGCTGAAGGGAGTTTTTGCAAGAAATTATTCACCTAAAAAGTGTCAAAAATGAGGAATGCTTTGTTTATTCCTGTTCGTGTCATATCTTGGATATTTTGGTCTGATTTGAAATAGTTGTTATTACAATTTCTCCTATATTTTCGATTTTAATGTTATTCAGCAAATTGTTTACATGTACTATTTGAAATTACAAGTACATTATGGTATGATTTTTGTCTTGCCATATTTCCTGCCAGAAGCAGTGGAACTTGTTTTTTTTTTAAAGTTCTATATCTCTCCAAATTGTGCATTTAGCCTGTGTCATGAAATTGTCAACTTACCACATGACATTTGTCCTTGACTTATTTTACATGGTTCAGTAAAATTAACACGCTAAGGGTCAAGGATTTGTGTTTATTACAAAGAAAGAATATGGAATATTCACCGGAAAGAGTAAATCCACATCTTTCTGGGTTGTGCATTGCATAATTTCTCGTTAAGCTGTTGCCTAATATAAGTTCACTTGATTTCCGAGGGCACAAATCAAGTTTTTTAAAAATAGTGCCTTGAATTTTAGTGTGATTGGAATAACTTTTACATGGCTTAATACTTAAGTTGGGTTATACAATCGGATTAATTTGAAAGTTTTTTTAATGAGATAGGCACATAGCAATCATATGCAGCTTGCTAATGTTTCTGTTTTACTTTTAAAGAGGAAGAAAGAGTTATTCAACAGGCAGTTCGGTCTTTTTGTGTCTCTGGATTTTTAAGAGTTGTCTCCCATAGATAGAGTTATAAAAGCGAAATGTAGGTTTTTTTAAATTTTAAATCAGGCACAAATCAATCTTTTTGTCTCATTTTAACAATGCGCAGCAGACTTATTTTTTCCTCTCTGAAAATATGATGCATATTGTGAAAAATATCAATATTGAAGATTTATGTTAAAGCAATATTGAGACACTGTCCGGCATGGGAGAAAAGCATCCTGGGTTTATAAAAGCAGGAATTTTCAATCGAACAGTCTCGTGTATATTTCTGTCTTTCTTCAACAGTTGCTAAGTTTTCCATGCATTTATGGATTTTTATATTTTAATGGATCAAATGAATTAAAAAGGCAATTTTGCAGGAGAAAAAAATTTATTTTTTCATCCGACTTTACTTTTTTATAAGATTTATCTCAGTTAGAGCTTTCAGTGGTATTTGACAGATGTTCTCTATCTCTTACCCTTTTCAATATAAAAGGAATCAAAATGGACCAAAATTCAGTTTGGCATAATATGGAAAACTATTATTTTTTATCTGATTTTGATGAGTTTTATTAAAAATGATCCTCAATGAAAAACGCAACATAAGTCAGGTCAGTTTGGGAACAAAGGAGGTCAAAATGATATCTGATCCATGCTGTGATTGCGAAGCACCTCAAATCAGGAAGTGTAAGCAGTTCCTGCCTCTTTACTAACATCTGCCTTTAAACACATTTCCAATTCCAGTTTCTCAAAAGTTGGACCCAACACTGATGCTGTAGTGTTTTAGAATGCAATTTGTATATGACCAAACTTAATTGAACACTTTGACCTGTTAAAATAAAGGAAGAATGAAGAAGTTGAAGGATGTTTTCAAAATCACCTTTATAATACATGTCGCAGAATTTCGATTGCTTCTTTAAGGTGAAGAGGGCAATTCAGCTGTCAGAAACTAACATGATAACCCGGAATAGAATTTTTTCACGGTATCGAAGTCAAAATGCCTCTTCATTAAACATGAAAAATACAAAATTACCTATGTTAAATAAATATGGAAAATTAATGTATGCTTTATGTACATTTCAAGGAGTAACCTCTCATCAGTAGCATTAGAACCGAAACATAGTTATGCTATATGTACATTTCATGGACACATTGTGATCTCAGCCATTATCCTAATTAACATAGAAGAAGTTAGGAAATTTTGTGTAACAATATAGAACAACATACCCCCGGTAAGTTCTGATGTAGATTATTGGCGTTAACGTGTTGAATATAAACTTCAAACAATATTCAGAATTGTAAAAAATCCGACAGAACTATAATATTTGTATGATTTAATCAGAACTATGTTTATTTCTTGAACGAACATAAAAATGCAAAAGTCCAAGTCATACCAAGCGATTTCTATTCCTTATATATAATTAAGAAACTGATGGTCATTTGGTATATGGTTGTTCATCTCCTATTTTATATGACAGACTGATATTTATTCGTAAACAAGAACCAACTAAAAGCAAAGACTTCTTACGAAGGATATGAAGTGGGCTAAATTTGGTTCAGTGGATCTAAACCATTCCCTTAATTCATGGGCAAATATAAAAGTAAGGCAAAATATAAAAGTTTAAAACACACTGTAAAACACATTATTAACAGTCAATTTTATGTTCCCAGTCATTAATGATATTAAAATCTAAAACATGTGAAAGGGTGGTTGCATTTGCTCAGTGAATGCTTTCGGTTTAGTAAAAACAGAATTTGAAGATAACAGAAATCGTTGTCAGAAGACAGACAAGACCATGACAAACAAAATGAAACGAAAGACATACAAAGTATACACACACGACACTGAAAACTAGGGTGATTTCAGATGCTCCAGAAGGGTAAGCAACTGCTGCTTCACTAGTGGAACCTGTATTACTCGGTAGACAAAGAAACCCTTGGGTCAGTAGGTTTCTTGTCAGCAAAAACCCCCTATCAATAAACGTCTGATACGAAGCACTTGCCCTGGAGTAGCGTACAAACTGAAAAATGTACCCACCGTATGGAGGTGTTGCTACACCTGAATGGAAAGTTTACAATGACGAAAAAGTTATCTTTCTTGTCGTAAAGTTTTGTCCTAAAGCCGCCATTACAGTCAATTTCTAGGTGTAAGTTTAGGTATGAAGCAGACCTTTCTGTTTCTATGGTATCTTATATTTTAAGTTCAATAGGATATATGCCCAAACATAGTCAACAAATTTAGAATTATAATGTGAAAGAACATCATCTATATGGCGGAACGTAAAACCCAAAAAATGAGCCATCTTTTTCTCTTTTCTCTACAGAACGGTCTGCAAGCAGTCAGCTTCAACCGAAAAAAGAAATCAATCGGCTAGGAGTGCACAGTCGGTCCCCATTGGAATGCCGACAGTATGTCAGTCAAACATTTAAATTGTCAAGAAATCAAGCATTTTGCAAATGTCAACTTCAGTGTACGTTTTGTTAGTATAACATTGGTTAATAACAAGGTAAGGATTGTCCCTCCCTAGAACCAAATTTTTTATCTGCGTTTTTTTTATCTTAAAAAAGGTGAACCAAAGCTTTTTATCTTTCTTATAATTTTGAATTGGAAATAGGGGTAGTCAATTGCTTCGATGCTGTTCTAAGAGGAAAGGAAGTTCTCTGGAATGTTTTACATGTAGAATCCACATTTGAATCACCCCACCTTTAGAATGGCTTGTTCAACGGTAACTCTGGAGCCCATATTTTACTGCTGATAAAATAACTGTCAGTGGCTTGAAAAAATGTTTTATGGAGGATTTGGTAGACCTTTAATGTAACTTTGTTGGTAAGGACACTTATGTAGCTTTGGAATCCAACAAAGTGAAGGAAGATAAAACTTTTCCTGCATAGTTGACAATCCAAATGAAGACAAAACTGACCGAAGACTGTCAATGATTTCTTCTTTGGTAAGAATCGTCGGGATATATGTTTGGTTATCAAAGGAATTATCAACGCTAAATTTCTTTATCAAGCAGTATATGTAATATGATTCCCAAACAAAAACAATGTTTAGGGGTTTTGTCAGCGGGAACAACACCATTTCTGTCATGTTGTTCAGAGAGCTGTCTGGCAACACTCGTATCTTTAAAGACCGATTTAATATATGCATTCGTATAAATTTAAATTGTAAATTTGTATTTGTATTTCTGAACTTCACCCATTTGGAATTCCTCCCTTTGATTTTCTTCGATTGTCTGGCATCATCCTCGACCGAATCCATAAGGAACTTAAAATTGAACTTTCAGTCGATGGGTTTAGGGCCACGGAAGTTTTATCCCTTTTGCAAGCACAATTTTGTAAAGAAATGTTCTCTACAATGTTGAGTACACCAGTAATCACATGGCTGGTAGGATTATATTTTGAATGGGGAATTTGCACAAGCGGCGTCCGGGCCTGTAGACTTGTAGTCGTCGATGCTGAGATTGTTAAACACGTGCTTGTAGTTGAAAATATTGGGTGCAATAGGTGTATTATAAGTGTATGCAATGATTCTTTATAATATGCTGGAATTTAAATGGATTTTTGATGAAGGATATTGCTTAAATTGATTGCATCAAGACCTATGTGAGCGAACAAAAGTTTAAGAAACAACCGTTATTCTGGTTTGCCTTCCTTTAAAAAAACTGACTGATTAGAAAATAATATTATTGGCATTATCCACGATGGCTGATTTATGTCTGTACGTTCTAGAATTTGTATTTGTAACATGTGTCTCCAAACAGGATTTATACAAAATACAAAATTACCAATGTTAAAGAAATATGGAAAATTTAGGTATGCTATATGTACATTTCAAGGAGTAACCTCTCGTAGGATGAAGTTTGGAAGAAAGGGTATATAGTTTCGTGCGAATGCGTTGCATACCCAGGTGTTTCTGTGTCATTTAGGGGCAAATCAATAAGTGAGGGAGAAACCCGTGTAATATCGATGACCATAGCAACGTCTGCGTCTAGAGGCAGAGTTGAAGTTGTTCATCACATTCACAGAACTACATTGAGGGTTTGATATATTGCCAGTACCATTAGTTTTGTATTTACGATTCATTGTCTTTCTTCATTATTCCTTCGGAGAAATTTTGATAGACTGGGAATGTGAGTCCAATGATAGACCTTTTCGATGATACGAACTCGCATTGAAGGAATAGAATGATCGGACAGGTTGAAATGTTGATGAAATCACAATGGCCATTAATACCTGATCTATGGGGTAGCGTTGCTCTCCTTTCATGTCACCGACATAAGCTTTCCACAATTAACACACTCTTATCCGTAGACAAGACTTTCGATTCCTGACTTCTTGTATGATATTGTTTTTTTGTTGTTGTTGTTAAATTGCTGGTATATTGGTCATCTGAGATCAAAATATTAAAAGTTCTGCATTACATTAAAATCCTGCAGTGCTGTTTAGAGTCATTGTATTCTATCAATCATGAAGTAAAACTGAACATGGACGGGTCTGTAAATCAAATTGATGATCTGAATCAGGTGCTATCGAGTTATTGGTGGTACCATGGATAGTAGTCTGTGTTAGGCTATATAGGGTCACCCGAATATCAAGACGGCACCATCTCAATGATGTCGTCAGGTTCGAAACTTTTAATACTGTGCGAATTCCGAGCCAGTGTTCTTGTTGATCTTCCTATTTTTATGCTTAGTAATGCTAGTGGGCAGTTAATGGCCTCGGGGACAAATTTTCCATCAGCAGAGACATCGAACTACAGGTAATAAAAAAAATCGAAAATACCACAGAGCAGACAGAAAACCTTGGCCAACAAAATTAAATGAAAGACAAAGTACTCACTACACTATCATGGAAACAAAGCTGGAGTAAATCGAACCCTACGAAATTAGTAAATGCATGCTAAGAATGCTTTCCGGAAGACATCGGTCTCCGTGTAGATTGGTCGCATATATCATGTAGGTGCGAAATAGGTTTTCAGAATTTCGATTTTGGTTGGAAAGCTGCGGAATTCGATAAAAACAACATGTTCATTGTTTTGCCGCGTCACATACATCCTTATCAGAGTTCTTCATTAATTTACTGAATGTTGCAGAATTGCAAGTTTTTCATGCATATTCAGAACATTAGCATATTGGTTTGATAAGATTTGGCTGAACTCTTATTTTTGAAAAGTTTGCTCATTTAAAATATCGATGTGTTTGCACAATTTAAATTCCACAATAAACGTCAATTCAGCATTTTAAATTTTAATCGGCCTATAATAATTCCCCAAATGAATGAAAATCACAATTTAACCGATATTATGGTAACTATCAAGGATAAATGAATTTGGCGGGAATAAATGCGTGTAGGTTGTCTTGCACCCCTGGTGTAAGACAAAGAAATCTCGATCCGTGAAAAAAAAAGGAATTCGAAGATACCAAAGGGGCAGACAGAAATCGTTAAGTCGAGGACAGACAAGACCCTGGCCAACAAAAT
>JAULBM010151382.1:0-18145 GCA_032357055.1 Geukensia granosissima | reverse complement strand
TTCACTTTTCTGCAAAATCGTCAAAACTGCAGCAACTTTACTCCCATCAACATAAAGATTGAAACAGTATAAAAAAACTTTAAACAACGCACAAACAAATTTTTAAATGATGTTGAAGGAGTGTAACGTTTCTTTTTTTGACTAGTATAATAACATTTTATTATCTGGACCTTTAACAGCTTGCCTTATGCTGTGGATATTTTCCTTTATTCAGATCTTAAAGCAACCTTTATATGTTTGTAATTTATTTGTTTTGGATGGTGCGTCATCGACAACCACATCGCCCTTTTCTACATTTTCATGTTTGGGAAACGGTGCTATATTATTCTAACTGTAAGATATATGTGGGTGTTGGTTTTTACAGCAAATTGAATTTTAAAGTTTTGAATACTTATATCATTAAACAGGGCAGTTATTACAAGTTAGGGTGACAGATTTGTATAGGTTACAAAAAACGTGATTCTGAATCCCTTTAGTATTTAATGTATTTTCACTGTTATCATGTATTGTATGCACGTTCTCTTTTCTTTGCGAAATAAATGATGTTTTAAGTAGTAAAGTCATAGTTTCCTTTTGGTAAAAAATATTCATATGAGGAAACCATTTCACAGCACTTTGATCAGACAGATTTTTTTTTTGAAATATTTTTGCAGCTGCTTTTAATAAATATGTTTGTTTTCTTTCCAAAGAGGTATAGCGTGTGCATCAGTGCCCGTTTAATTGAGATCAAACACTTGAACCATGTTTATCTTAACATTGAATTGAAAGAAAAATGTCGAAGTGTTTCGTTTTCATTGAATGGCCGATCATAGACAATAATGAAATGCTATATCAGGGTATTGTACGGTTTCCTGTTCATAGGTTTAATGGTACTCCTATGTCATAGTCATCACCCAGAGGTGTCAAGGTTTGAAAAGTCATTTGAGGGAGATCTCCCTAAAAAAAATTTACCGTAGTGCCATTTGCGCGTCATTTTTTGTGTACGGAAAACAAATTTTAAAAAAATAAATGAAACTTCTTTTTATTAAATCCTTCTCGGTATACACAAGTTCTACCAATGTATTTATTAAGTATTTGTTTATGCTTTTATAAGTCAATATCACAGTATCACAATTCAGGTGGGACTCACTGGCATGTTTTTGTAGGACTTTTTTACAATATTATAAGAAATATATTTAATAATTCACATCTGAATTCACATTGAATTTCATTACCTTCCAATTTATCTTTCCAGAACTGAGAGCCTCGTTTAGCTGGACTGGAATTTGATACGAAATTTATTATCAGTAAAAAATAAACATTGACTCTTTCCAGTAATAAGCACTTTGCATGTTGAGCGTTGGACTCAAGAAGTTATTCTGACAAAGATCTAGTACCACGGACACATATACCATTTCGGGACCGAGTACGTATCCACTTGCACTTGACAAGTCAAAAGGAAAATTTGTCAATCCATGACTTAAATATCGTGAAGGTTTCGTTTGCATTCCTTTAGAATCCCTTTGCGAGTCTTCCAGAAACCAAAATATAATTTGAAATGACTAGGAAATAACAAAACTGATATTTATCTTTGCAAAATTTGATTCGACTTACGATATACGATATAGGAAAAACCTTGAGTTCTGCCAAAAACCGCGGTTCCGAAATGCGCGGGAGATTCTAGCTCTCGGCGGGAGACGAACACAGTTGCGGGAGATTCCGCGTTTTTCTTAAAATTTGCGGGAAGCTCCCGCCGAGATCGGAAGCTCTATTTAAGTTTCTTTATAAAGATTGCTCATTTTGTACGGATCCGTCAACACACATGGCCGCCATGGGTAATTCTTGTTTCTGATTGGCTGATTCAAGGAAAATGCATCTCCTCTAAAATCGCAAGGCCAAAATGGAACCAATCTTGACAGGAAGCCTCTATATAAGTTGTTTTATCAAGATTGCTCATTTCGTGCCGATCCGTAAATAAACATGGCCGCCACGGGCAATTCTTGTTTCTGATTGGCTAATTTAATTAAAATGCATCTCCTCTGAAACGGCAAGGCAAAATAGAACCAAACTTGGCAGGAAGTCTGTATATAAGGTCGTCTATAAAGATTGCTCATTTTGTGCCGATTTGTAAACAGATATGACCGCTATGGGAAATTCTTTTTCTGATATGCTGATTCAAAGAAATGCATCTCCTCTGAAACAGCAAGGCCAAATGGAACCAAATAGGAGGCATCTAAATAAGGTTCCGTCAACAAACACGGCCGCATGGGAAATCGTGTTTCTGATTCGCTGATTAAAATAAAACAAATCACTTCTGAAACTGCAAGGCCAAATGGAACTAAACTTGACAGGAGGCACCTATTTAAGGTCCTTAATAAAGATTTGTCATTTCATTCATATCCGACTACAGTGAAACCCGTCTAAATCGAATACCATTGGGACTGAAGAATTTGTTCGGTTTATACAGGTGTTCGGATTGGACAGGTTATGTCTGCAAAGAATTTTTAAGGTTGGGACTTAATCTGATGTTTGGTTTACACAGGTTTTTGGTTTTCTCAGGGTTCGGTTTAGAAGGTTTCACTGTACAAACATGGCCACTATCGGCAGTTCTTGTTTCTGATTGGCTGATTCAAAGAAAACGCTTTTCTACTGAAACACCAAGGCAAAATGAAACCAAAGATAATAGGAGGCTTCTTTGTAGTTCCTTTATAAAGATTGCTCATTTTGTCCTGATCTAACCATGGCCACCATGGGCAATCTTATTTAGTTTTGGCTGATTCAAAGAAACTTGTTCTCTGCAACCCCAAGGCCAAATGGAATCAAGCTTGAAAGCAGGCATCTTTATAAGGTTCGTAAAAATATTGCTAATTTCTCCATCGGACAACATATATGGCCACCATGGGCAATACTTATCTCTGATTGGCTTATTTAAAGTAAACTCATTTCCTCTTAAACTGTAAAGCCAAATGGAACCAAATTTGCCAAGAGGTATTATTCAGTTCATACAGGCTCAGCCGTTCTGAGCCCCTTGTTCTTTTTTGTAACACAATTCATGTTTTATGTGTTTTGAAATATCCGTGTAGTGTTGTGCGTACTATGTTTGATTTTCGTGTCTTTATTGTTTTCCATGGTCTTGTCATGGTCAGATGTCTGTCTGCCCTTTGGTATTTTCTAATTATTTTATATATATATTTACTTGCTCTGTCTCACTGCTGGTTATTGGCTTCAACTGAATTTGTAAATATATTTTAACGCACAAAGCAATACAATATTTTAACAATTTTTTATATTGTACAATCATAAGCTTTTATCCAGTGGAAACAAAAGTACAAAAGTGCCAATCATTTACTAATTTCAATGTTAGAAACGTTCAATATTTAAACAAAAGTTCAAGAGAAAAAAATCTTGAACAGTTAAACTCTTGTAAGAAACCTACAATTCATTATAGAACTGTAATTACAGTTAAAAAATAAAACAGTTACTTTTGGCTCAAAATATTTAAGTTGGGAAATTTCCTTTTTGCACGAAGCTTAGTATTATGTCAATTTAAATTTTTAGCTTTTTTTACTATTGAACACTGTTATCGGAACATATATATTTAACAACAAAACATTTTTTTTAGATATCAATGAATGTTTATATGGAGTTTGTCCACCAAAATCTACATGTACAAATACAGATGGTAGTTATAGTTGTAGCTGTATCCTTGGATACCATATGGTTAACAACAAATGTCAAGGTATTGTGATAGCAAATATCACTCAAACTGTTGAGCAATGATATAAATATAGCTTGGTTTTACACATTTGCCAGACTAGCAGCTGAACAAGATCATTTATACAGAAAATATTATAACTTTGTTAATAGTTGAAAATTTTTTCCAAATTTTTTTATATTTTCTTTATTCAAAATTTTTTAAAATTCTATCACAACAGTAGGTAGACGTTTTAATTATGTTCTCTCAGAAAAACCTGTCTGTAGTATCATTATGGATTTAGGAGAAAAGTCCATCTGAATATATACGATTAAAATATAATGTTCAGCTTTATTGCAAAGGGGCTCGAGTTGAATGAAGATGAAATTTCGTATAAGAAGAAACAATTTCACAAAACAGGCAGAAAGCAGATCAAAGTTAACTAAATGTATCAACATTGCTAAACATATATTCTGAATGAGGAATATGTATCTGAAATTAAACGACAATATTTCCTGGATACAAAAAATTTTGAATAGGAAATATGGAATGATTGTAAATGAGACAGCCCTCTAGAACAGAAACAAAAATAAGTTGCAAACATCTTATTGTTACCCCAGTATGAAAACTAAAAGATATCAGGTAAATATTAGAGGGACAGCACACCGACCTCTGCAAAAAAAGGGAACTTACAAATCTAGTCTCGACAAGATCTTCCCCAATTGATAAAGATTCACACTGCAAGACATCCCGCGGAAGGTCCACAAAATACATATTGGTGACTTTCACATGCAACGATAATCAGCCAATTAAGTTTGCAATATAAAATGAATAATGGTAAAGCATAAAACAACGAATTCAAATGGACTACATGTTCATATCTTGGTGCAGACATATAAAGTATGTGGCGGTATTGAACATGTTTGTAAGTGCTTAATCCTTTCCCTTACCTTCAACTGTAGGCACACAATTACACAAACCAAGATATAACATGATAAATTGACCTCTAGATAATACTCTCTGTGTTTGACATCTAATTTTGGCGTGTTTCAGATAAAGATGAATGTCTCTCCCTTCCGTGTCAGGAGCATGCGAAATGTACCAACACACTGGGCAGTTATAAATGCACATGTGACACTGGATTTTCTGACGTGAATGGCCAGTGTAAAGGTATATATTGTTTTTCATGCCTTCTAACCTATCATGAGATAAAGCTTCAATTAATTTTACTTCGTTTTGTTTTCGAGTTACTTATGAATAGTTTTTTTCTTTAGTTTTAAAAGGTAAAAATGTTTGTGTCTCCGGTCATCCGACCGACCTTGTTTTAACACCTCTCCGACCCAAAAGTTATTATTGCCTTATTGAACAAGAAATAAAAAATCTCTCACCCACCTTCTTATTTTTTAATCCGAAAATGATAACTTCATCAAAAAATGTTCAGCTACACCACTCGTTTTTTATAAAGAATTCACCTGAATTCATGTGGAAATGTTACAAATTCTGTCTTATTCTGATTTAAAACGTAAATTCAGAGTAATTTTTTAAAGAACAGTAAAAACATTAAGTAATCTGTGTGTACACTAAGAGCGTGGCGAGCTTTTTTTGACAGATCTGAGTTTGTAAGCCTCCATAACGTGTCCTGCGTCATATTTGTCATATGAGTTTATCAGTTATATTGTATCCAAAAAGTTTCATATGTAAAAGTTTTGTTCGTGTATTTTAAATATTTCTTAGATAAAACAAAAGGACATTCAATAACCACCAATGTGTTATATTTTGACCTTGCTCTTTTTATAGCGAACAATAGTCATTTTGTACAATAATCCATGATGAAAACTATATTATGTTACAAATACTCGTCAATATTAAAATTTTACTTGGAACTAAGGTCTAGTATAAACTCTGATGGCTCCGTTTATAAAGTTGTGTAAACTATAATACGTATTGACGTCAAATATATCAGAATTTTCAAACTTTTGTAATTTTAAAAAATGGAGCAATTTTTTATCTAGAAATTGTCTGTAAAGTTATTGTGTAATTATAAAAAAAAACTTCAAATCAATAAAATACCGAGCTACACAAATAATTGCAAACGTCATTTCGCTGACGTCTTCCTGAAAATACGGATTTTTTAATAATCACCTAGCAAAATCTTATTTCTCTTGATCTCTTTATAGATATAAATGAGTGTACAGACAATCCATGTCCTGCTCATTCTAACTGTACAAACACATTTGGAAGTTTCTATTGCCTGTGCCATGATGGATTCTATCAACAAAGAGATTTTACTTGTTTAGGTAAGCTCTGAATCCAGCTTTATACAGATCATATGCATACACGTGAAATTATAGTTTCAATGTAAAGAATAAAATGACAGGCACTGCGTTTATGCATTTTTTCGTCGGACTAAATTTGTTTGAGGTGCTCAACCATATTCAGGAAATTATCAACAACTTATTTTGGAATAATTTAAATTCTAAATTCCTTAAAAACAGGAAAATTTTTCATTCCTTGAATTGCACATGGTAGATGTCCTTCTCGCTGGATTTGGCTGTATATTTCGGTTTGTTTGCTTATGAATACTTTATTTTACAATGTTTGGATTTCGACTTTCCATTGTATTAGGTCTGATTCTACTGATGAAAGGTTACTCCTTCAAATTTACAAATAGCATATCATAATTCACTATTTTTATTATTCAATCCGTTTTATTACCTGTTGAAATGAAATAAAAGTAAAAAAAAAAGTATGAGCAACAGGGGAGGGATAGGACAAGACATGTTGATATTTCTTTTATCAGAAAATAGCAAAATGAGTCTATTTGGTGAGTTGGACAATTTATCTAATGCATCTCGCCACGTAGGAAAAATGTAAGTTATTAAATGAGTTTCTTTGAAGTGCTGGTAACATGGAATTCTTCCAACGCGGAATACTGGAATAGTCTACACTATTCAAGTTTTGCATTAAAATCATGGTTGAAAAACGAAACAAATAATTTCTTCACCTCTTCACGATGTCTCTGGATTGATTTTTCAATATCTTTTGAATTTTCCCGGTCCATATGTCGTTTTTGAATTTTCATTCCAGATTTACAGATATTTGAAATGATTATGAAGATTATGAAAGTAAACGGAAGCAGTGCTGAATATACATCACAGCTTCAAGATACAAGTTCTACAGAATACCAACAAATATTTAATCCATTACAGTCTTCTGTATGTATGCATTATATACTACACAAATGTATTCCTCTGCTATTAAGAAGGGCAAAAACACTATAAACAATTTTAGGAATTCAAATTTTACACAAATTTCAGCAATATTTCTGTAACTTCTCGAGAGTAAGACAAGTTGTTTTCTGTTGAGGAAAATGAGTTTCCAGAGCAGTGAAACGTGAAATAAAAGTTGAAAATAACTTAGGCACGGACCATTTGATTTTGTGGTGGGAGGCATTGGACTTTTTAGAAAAAATTTCTGACCCCGAGTTTTGTTAAAAAAATAATCTAGCCAGCATCAACAGTGAAAAAATTGGTTGGCCAACTCTCAGGCCATTGGAAAAAAAAATTTTCCAAAGAAGTTTTCTTACATTAAGTATACATGAAAAAAAAATCTGGCCCGGGAAGCGCACGAAAAACATCTTCTGGTCCGCATAAAAACTCCAGCCTCCCCGGCCTGGAAATCAAATGGTCTGTGCCATAATTCATTACCATATTACTATGAAATATATTACTCAATTTAAAGCACACCACGTTACTGTAAACGCAAGATAAATGATATTTGAAATTATCTTACGACCGGAATTTTTCATTTAGACTATAGAGTTTATAGTTGATAAATTTCATGATACTAAAATAAGTTTAACTTGTCATAAAATACGAATACCAGTATGAACATATTTCACTCAAGATGTTCTTTTTCAATGTTTTGCAGTTCAGTAAAGTGATGAATTCGTCTTCTATGATAAAGAGTTATGTAGATATAGCGATCCACACTATTTTTCCTGGAAGTATCATTGTAGATCTTTACGTTTACTACAATTTAACAACTAACGCCACCACGGCCATTGAACTGTATAATGTTATCGTAGAAAATAGCGATAACTTTCTTGAATATGGAATCGAATTTTCAGCAGACAATTTAACAGTACAAGGTACGGCATTTCTGTGACAACATTAGTAGTTGCAAACATTTTAGAAGAAGACTGAGCTGAATAAGGTCAAATGTAAAATACCCATTCAAGAGATAAAAACTGCATAGTCAAAAGATACAAGACAAATTCGAAACAAACTGAAACATAAAACGAAAACAAAAAGAACAAAAGATTGAACTCCACAAACTCTACAAAACAGAAGTGGGATCAGGTGCTTTGGAAGGGTATACATCACCATTCCCGCGCGCGGCACATTATTTTTTATTTCTATACTTTATATTTTTCTATTAAATTCATAAGTATTTCTATTAAATTCATAATTTATAATATAGTAAAGAAGAATCTTTATTTTTAAAAAATATTTTGCTGTTTGGAAAATTAAAGAAATTTTTTATTTTAAAACAAGTCTTCCAGCAAGCGAGCTAAAAAAGGGGAAAATATTGTAAAAGTTCCGTGTAATGGAGTAAATCCAAAATGAAATAGAATAAGTGTTAGGATTAGATGAAATTAATATGATCTTACGTTTAACAGTAGCAATGCATTTATAATCAAGTAAAAAAAATAATAACCAAGTGTCATGTGATCCCAATTAATTTTCTGAAATTCTTAAAACTGTGTTTAAACCCGATAAAACCTATTGAAATAGTATTCAGGTTTTTCGTATGAACACACCATAATCAAGACTTACTATGAGCAATTATTTGCCCTTGGAATTAGTCGAGATGAATTTCCGTCCTATGTATACATTTTTACACATGCCGTATGTTCATGTAAAGATTCGTTGAAATCCACGGAACGATTTAGGAGTAGATAACTTAAAAGGTATGTGAACAAAATGGAAGAACAGGCTGACAGACAGAGACGGGGTAAATTCTATTTAACACCACTCCCCCCTCAACTTTTGTTTGCGGGGGTAAAGTAAGATTAATCCTACTTACAAAGACAAAACCTTTATAAAAAGAACAACAAGAGACAAAGAAGTTATAAAAAAGTTGTGATGAAGTAAGAAAATCCGACTATGGTGTTGACAAATTTTTGGGGCTTACAGACGAAGCTCATGCATCTGATTAATTAAATAGATCTGTTACGTTTCCGTACCGTTTATGTTTGTAGACATCAATGAATGTGAAAGTTCATCATGGAATGACTGCTCTATGAATGCTTACTGTATAAACTTAGAGGGTCGATACAACTGCACATGTAAAACGGGGTACCTAGATATTTCTGAGGATTCTGCTAGACCTGGTCGTACCTGTGCAGGTTGGTACCAAGATTAATCTTGAAGATTTCGATCTTGCTGTATGTTATAATTATATCAAACTAATTATACACTTCGGTGTTTATTTTAAATTGTATGTTTTAAACTGATAAGTTAAATCATGTTTAACAAAACAGATAATTTGCATACAAAACATAAATACAATGATGCAAACAGAGAAGACTTGAGTTTCACATGTTTCAAACATTTATACATTGAAATAAATCAAACAAGAGCAACTAAACACAAAATAAAGGGTTCTCAAAAACACTCTTCAGAAATGTTATATCTTTTTCAGTAATTGACAACGTCAACAAGGACCCAATTAGTGGTATGAAGCTGAAGTGTAATAAACTATATTACAAAGTAACAGAGACAGTCTCCTGTACAATCAGCTTAGCCAGAGGATCCCATGTCACCTACTTCATTGACTTTGGTGATGGAAAGAACAGTACCATGAATGATCCTGATATTTTAGCTTTCATGTCACCAGTAACATTTTCTCACGGGTAATACAATTTGTAAATAATGTGTTTTTATAACTATATTTCTGAGAAGGTACGATTATGCTATTTTATATCGATATTAAATATTCAAACTCAACAGTTAAAGAATCAAAGCTTAAACTTAAAAAAAACTCATAAACAAGAGGAAGCATAGCTAAAATAAAGGGTGACGAGGAGTAAACAAGACAGGACAAACTCCCCAATAAAACAATGACAAAACACAACAAATAATCCTAACAGACAACCAAAAACCAAAACATATATATGCTCACAATAATGAACCTCAGCAAAAAAACGGAGGTACATTCAGATGTTGTGGAAGGGTAAGTAGAGGTAGGATAAAATTTCCCTGGAAAATGAAGATGTTTTTTTTTGCATTTTATGCGTATTGGGAAGTATGGTGGTGACTTTGCCTGTTTAAATATTTTTTTATGTATGTCAATAATTACACTAAAAAGATGCATTCAGTTTGTAATGTGCAATAAATAGTCGTAAGAATAATTTTTTAGAATAATTTAGATTTTGTCAATATATATGATGTCTATTCCATGTGTCATCAGCGCTTGTATGTACAATAGAAGTGTATGTTTATTTGTTAATTACACAAAGAAAAAAGACTTGTAAGATATAAAGTAAGCCTATATACAGAATACTGAAACAACCTTGTGCAAATTTATCTTTAAAAAGTCTTACATATAATTAGGTGTAAAAAGACACACATTTTCATGGTGTAATGTTGGGCATTTTAAAAATAAAAAAAAATTCTACCACAATTGCTATAGATAATTTTATTATTATAATATTATTGATTTACAGATACACAAAGGAAGGGAATTTTACAATAAGGGCTAATTCCACAAATGATATAAGCCAAGAACAGACATCAGCAAACATTGTTATACAGAAAACAGTGACTGGATTCAGCTTACAAATCACACAACTTGACACCTTATATAGTGGATACGTGCGAGTGGAAGTAATCTCAAAGACCGACTCTTTTACGAACTTACATATAGGTGTGGAATATGGTGATGATGATGGCATTAATCTGTTTAGTCCAGTAATTGCAAAGCTGGCGATGATCTCGGCTACTCATTATTATGATGTAGGCATATACAAACTTTCTGCGAATGTGTCTAATTTAGTAAGCTTTCAAACCATAGAAACTACCATAAGTATTGATGAACGGGTGAAAGGATTAACTGTTACAGCAAACGTGTTTGCTATAAAACCCGGAACTGATGTGATTTTTACAATAAAAACTAGTAATGGTTCTAATCTGATACTTGATGTTATGATAAACAATACTAAATATGAAAGTAGCGTAGTAGGAAATCAGTTTCGAGGACCAAAAGTGAATTATTTACCAGTTAAATTCAATAAAACTGGAATATATAATATTTCAATAATAGCTTTTAACAATATATCATCAGAAAAGTATGATTTGGCTGAGAAAATTTATGTTGAGAACGAAGTTCAAGCCATGACTGTTACAACATCCGCTGTTGTTGCTAATCCACCTGGTGACATAGTTCTTACAGTAAGCTACCAGAAGTCTGTCAACCCACCAACTCACATTAACTGTAATGTCACGCTTAACAATAACTATGCTCGATCATTTTACCTCGATCAGATGTTGATCGGTCATTCGGAAAAGGTCAATACAAAGTGGATTAATTCATCATTTATTGGAGAATTGAAAATAGACATTTATTGTATGAATAGAATTAGTCAAACATCGTTTACTACTTGGACATCTCTCCAACAACCTATTTCTGGAATATCTGTCAGTTATAACAAACCCCATATTCCAACTGGCGATTCTATTAAGTTTAATTTTACAATTAAAAGTGGAACTAAAGTTAAATATCAATATTCATTCGGTGATGGAACTATTTTTTCTGACACATTGAATCAAAATACTCTTAATAACTTCACTGTAAGTACAGAGAATACATTTGTCCAGAAAGGCCAATACAAAGTTAAATTTCAAGCTAATAACACAGTTTCACAGAAGGAGACAGAAGTTGAAATTTGGGTTTTAGAAACAGTGAAAGGATTGAAAATAAACAGATACTTCTATTTGTCCGACTATAGTTCTGATGTTAGTTTTGGATATGGAGACGATGAAAATATTTACCCAACGGAGAGAGACCTTATATTCGATGCATCAGTAATAAGTGGAAACAATGTAAATTACATCTGGCATCTTGGGAACGGGGTAACCAAGGAAACCGCCGATTCTACCCTGTCCTATCAATACAAAAATGATGGAAACTATGCGATTACCGTATTTGCCAGAAATCAACTATCAAATGATTCCAAATCATTTAACATTACACTTTATCAGACTATTATAATATCCACTCTGACTAATGACGGACCTAAGAATGCATACGAATGGATAGAATTTCGTATACAGTTAAGTCAACCAGGGACAAAATCGTGCTTCACTTGGGATTTAGGTGATGAATCGCCAATCGTTATATACGGTGATGAGCGATGTGAAGATATTGCTATAGAGATGAATTACAAGTATATTCATTGGCAAAGAACGAACAGTCTACATCACTCCCACATGTATCGTTCGAATGGCACATTTACGGCGTCAGTCAATGGGCTTAATTTGATTTCACATAAAAGTATATCAGATATAGCAATTATAAGTGGAATCAGCTGTTTTTATCCAACAGTTCACATCATTGGTGGTGGTCAAGATATTGACGAACCAGAGCACATAGACAAATCCCAGTGGATTACACTTGAAAGCTTTGCAGAGGTGAATTGTAAAGTTTCCCAAAATGTCAGCTATCATTGGAATATCTATAAAATAACCCAAGGTGCTACCTTTCAGGATTATACTTTTCACGCATATTCAGCTGGTAGTTCCGTCATACAACTGGATAGATTTAATCTAGTTTTTCCACCAAGAGTATTTGAAATTGGTCATTATAGAATAAGCTTAAACGTTTCAATGACAGAAATTTTTGGTTTATCTTCAGAAGATTTTACCTATCTGAACATTACACAAACACCTCTTCAAGTTAAAATTAAAGGCGGAAATGCCAGGATGGTGGGATATAATAGAATCCTTACAATGAATGCCTTCGATGGTACTTTTGACCCAGACATTGAAGACACAAGCAACAAAACAGGAATGACATTTCGATGGAAGTGTCGTAAATCTACAGAAAGCTATAGTTCCACACTAAAACTGACCGAGATTCCACCATTAAATGATTTTCTCAATATGACGAGACAATCGGGATGCCTTGGAATGGGAATTGGAATTTTGCCAATCTATGGTCCCATTTTTGAGATTAGTACATTGTACTTCGAACCAAATTCTGAAAATGTGTTTGAGATAGAAGTTCGTAAGGACACTAGAAAAAGCTCGTTTGTACAGACAGTATTTGTTGTTGAAGGAGACCCTCCGACCTTTGTTATAAAGTATGTTGAAAAATTGTTTTACAGAAAATATGAAAATAATGTTTCTGCTTTATTCGTTCTAAAGAATATAGAAATGCATTGTAGATTAGATATTTGAAATGATATTTTGGTTAAAATAGATAATCAGAAGGACATGACGTGGCATTTTTTAGTGATTTAAATTATTTAAAACTGCAAGAGAATTTCTTTTTTTAAGGTGACGGTCATTTGATTTTAAAGGGTGTATCTTTCAAACATATACCTATAAAAATACTTAAACTTAAACTTGTACTAATTGTTTACAAACCGCATTTTGAACTTCAGAATATTTCTAAGCTTTATGAAATCATTAAAAGTTTTGTCATATAGCTTGTTTTTCGCGAATTAAACAGACGCCTGTAAAATGTTATAAACTCATTATGTCAATGTTAGAAGCATATTCAATAAAATCATGCGTTTAGTGGGGCATCTACATTGTTATTTATACTACATTTTCTAAAATATGTTTGCAGATGCCATGTGAACTGTAAATCTAAAATGAACCCCTCTAGCGAGTTTACTCTCTCTGTCAGCTGTTTGCAATGTACAAATTATGATAAAATAGAATATACATGGAGTCTACATCTAAAGAATCAGACTACTGGAACATTTCAACAAGTAAATGACCTAAGCCTGATGTCCACAACAGGTATATAAAAATGGATAACGTTCATGAAATTATTTTTTTTAAATAAAGGTCTCGTGATAGCCATCTGAAGCAAAAATTAGCCTCACAGTATAGCACATCATGCTTCGGTGTTTTTGAGATTTGGTTCATGTATTTCGGGACCATCATTTAGGGATATAATCTAAATGACCTTCTTCCAGCATTTTATATGTCCTTTGTGAATATTAGTCAACAACTGTTTTTGGCTTTAAACTTAATTTTTAGCAAAGTAGATTTTTTAGATATTATTGCAGCTATTAGCGGGTTTTATTACAAACAGATTATTTTGACAAAATAGGTAATTAACACAAGTATAATAAATTGATCTGCAATTGATCAAATTAGAAATGATGGTTCCAAAGAAAAGTATGGCTCGTATGGTTGTGATCAGAATCTTTTGAAATATTTATTTTACAGGGACAAAATCACAAGCAATGGTTATTAAGCAGAGATCCCTTCAAGGAGGCAGAGTCTATCGTCTGAGACTGGACGGTAAAGTGTATGGTTATGCATCAAGTTTTACAGAGTATGAATTCGTTACAAACCTTCCACCTTACGGCGGAACCTGTAAAATTGATCCAACATCAGGTATCATAATTCTTCTCAGATCGACCAACTCGTTAACGTTATTGTTATATCGTTACATATGACTGTTCTCACTTATCAGCGACGTTATCTTTTATGGTAACAGTTTTGTTTGTTTGTTTCTTTTTCTACTCTTTGCAGTTAAATACAATGTTAGAAATATAGATTTTCATTGAAACACCATCAAAACGTCTCACACATGCAAGATACAATACGAAGTTTAAAGTCGTGCGCATTTTCTCATTTGAATATTATAGTGACTCTGATTATCAATCTTCTGAAAAACTTAAATAATGTAAATACATGTTTACATATACATATATCACGATATTATTAATGCTTCAAAAAATAAGTGAATCTACTTTACTACTGAAGTTCACTCAGCAGTATATTGCTTTTTATATGAAACAATAAAGAATATGTATATCTTCCCACTACTGTAAATGCAAATCCGTTACTGAACTCACCTTGGTTTTTATAGGGTTCGTGTTACTCCAGCTTACTGTTGTGTGTTCTTTGTTTGTCTTTCGTTTCATTTTGTTGGCCATGGTATTGTCTGTCTTCTGACGATTTCTGCATGCCCCTTTGGTATCTTCGAACTCTTTTTCCATATATAAACTGTTAATTTATGTGCAGAACATGTTAGTTTAGTTTGAATAATTGTAGAAAAATATCTGTTAATGTAAAAACTAATGCTGTTTTTTTACTTTAGCTTATCAGCAATGTAATTTTCCTCTTTAGGCTATGCATTGGAGACAGAGTTCGTCATCAGTTGTGAAGGCTGGATAAATCCTGGAGAGGAAGCAATACTAGGGCGGGGCTTACTTTACAGGTTTTGGACTAGACCTCACGGATCACTAGATACACAACTTTTATACTATGGAAAGGATCCATTTACGGAAAAAAGTAAATTCTCCCTTGGACCAGAGGAACATGACTTTTACCACGATGTTGTCGTTCGAATTTCTAATCCTATTGGCGAATATGTGGAAACATACTTAAAAGTAAAGGTATGAAATGTTGAGTCTACATTGGTTTGAAGTTTCATGGTTAAGGACAGACCGACATATTAGCATATATCCCTTACTAGTGATAACGAAATGCTATAGTCTTGTAATCTAAATTTAAGTAGCAAAATAAAATGTTTTGTCGGACTTCATTCATAATCATTCAAAATGATTTAACCTCGTGGATACGATAACAATCAAAGGAAATGAGAAAAATAAAAGATTCACATGGAATGAAATGAAATTATAAAAAGCTTTATCCCTTTTGGTAGAAGATTTCCACTGTATTGATAAACACTCAAGGATGTTTTCGTCTTATTTCCGACTATTACACCTTTTCCAATAATTGTGACAGTAGGTTATTCTTTATGAAAAACAAATTATGCTTAAATAAATGATGGGTTAATGTGCTCGTTTTTTTAGATATCAGCATGTGAACAGTTTCTGGGAAAACGGATTCCTCTTAACGGATATTTGACATTTGTTTTATGAAAAAATGAATATTGGCAGTTAGAAGCCAACAACTACAATATGGTGTTAAGTAGATAAAACCAGAGGAGTTCGTAAACCATATTCCTATAGCAGAGAAAATACATTCAATAAAATATATTGTACTGGCAACTTTACAGTAAAAGTCCAATTATTCATATACAATAAATCATGTTGTCTTTTATTCAGTTCACCACAGCATTAAGAACTTATTGAAATACAAATGTATATTAATATATGATCGGGACAGATATATATAGCTGCGTAGTATATTAGATATATCATCAAAGTTTTTCAGTGTTGTTTTATAGTGTATGTCTGTTGTATATTAGGTGAATGAGCCAGTAGTTGAGGACGTTGATGACCTTTTAACCTTAACTAGTGGTGACAGTAATCAATTAAGTTCTCTTCTGTCATCTGGGAAAGCACAGGAAGCTAAACAACTTGTTGTAGCTGTGGCATCACTTATCAACTATACACCAGTACAGGTAAGAAAATATCCAATAAGACCGTATTTTCTTTGTAAAAATGTATCTTGATCACTTATCAACTTGCGCAATAAATTAGTAGAGTCTTAAAATATAAGTTGACCAATGACGACTAACTGTTGATCTTGCACATATTTTTGATCTTATAAAACTTTCAGTTCATTTATGTTTTTTCTTTGTATGTTACAATTGATAATTTGTGATTAATGCAACGATAATAATTAAACCATTTAAATTTTATTATTGTTTTTATTTGTTTGGAATTCAGCTTAAGAGCTTGACAAAATATTTTGGATTCTACTCTAGTTAAATACCTTGCGAGGAACTCATAGATTCGATATGTCCCCCCTTTTCATACAGCGATGGATTATTGTCTTCTAGGCATTTACTCCGTATTTTTTATGTTTTGAATTTTTTAGATTGGCATTTCTAGAGCCGCGTTACTTCAAACAATAACAGCATCTAATACTCCTTCTTCGACTGACACAACACCTGTAACGACAATTGGTTGGGGGAACCAGACAACAGCGCCGTCTACCGCAGGGGACAGTACACTTAATCCTGGTAGTACATTAGATCCAGCTGAAGCGGAACGACAGAAGAAAGAAAAAGAAGCTGCAGATAAACAAATAAGAGTTGAAGTGATTATTTCTTGATCTTATGGGATCTCTTTATGTTGTTTCAACTATTTCAAATATCATGGACGCATCAAAAGTAGCTTTTGTACTGTAAAAAATCCTTGACATTTTTGCAATGTTTAGGCATTGTTTATTATTTTATTGATGGGAAGTCGTTTTACACAATGATTATCTTTTTTTCTGTAGACTGGTTTATAAATATATCAGTTAACTTCTTTCATTTTAGACTGGTTTGTTGAAACATCCAGTGTCTTTTATCAGCTTTATTTAAAATACCCCCTTAAAAGTATACCAATATTTTTTCTACGTAGTTGAGAAATTCAGTGATCAAAGCATTGTCTACAGAGACTGATTCACCAACACTAGATTCTCTCCAGCAAACCGCAATGGCATTCCGAGTCATCACCCATGAGTCCTCCGAATTATCAGGAGATTCACAGGTATGGTAGTTGTGTTTACATAATTAGTGCGCATTTATATGTTATTTATGTTACAATAATGGTAATTAATTGCCTTTCATTTCTTTGTCTTGTGTTGGCTATTTGGGTCATTTTTATCAAAATTTCTATTACTGCTATGATTTTAATCTAAGGGATATATAAGTAGACGTACAAAATTGTTCCCAGTGCCCAAGATACAAAATAAGAAATGATAAGAAAATATAAATAATCTAGGTATGCTATTTGTACATTTCAAGGAGTAACCTCTCATTAGAAGCATTTGAACCGAAACATAGGAAGTCAAATATTCAAATATAGCAAAAAGCATTCAAATTCAAACAAATCGAAAAAGAAAGCCAAATCCAACGACAGGGACAACTACAAAGTGCTTTACTTTTCGAGGCCTTTGCGTATTTCCAGTGTTTTAAAATTTTAGCAAATGCAGCAAATTTCTGTAAAACATTGTTTGATAAATTTCATGTTAGACAAGTCTGACAATTGGACTGGTGAATACGCTCGGGGAATTATCCTGAACTTATTTTAAGAATTGACTTTTGAACAAAACATAACAGGACTGTAAATCGAAAAAAACATTAGAGTTTCAATAATATGACACAAAACACCCAGTGCACGTTTTAGTCATTTTTGTCAGAAATTCTTGATATTTATCCGTTAAACTCGATTGTAAGTTATTACGTATGAAAATGAAAAGATTTGGGGTCACTCCAACTACAAGGAAAATAGAGGGCGTCAAATTCTACTGCTCATATGTGAAT
>JAULBM010151272.1:0-18145 GCA_032357055.1 Geukensia granosissima | reverse complement strand
TTTTCTACATTAAAGTTCGTCTCCCTTTGATAGTTCTCCCTCCTTTCTCCCGCCCTTTCTCTCCTTTCTCCCGCCCCCTTTCTCCCTGTCTCCCGATACCCTTTCCACCCTCTCATGTATGCTGATTTGGTCGGTTAGGTATGCTAGTTGGTTTGGTCCTATGATTTTCTGTGGACTGCTCTAGCTCTGGCTTACTATACATGTATTTTCCATTTGTGTACCCAGTTTGGTTTGTTTGTTGATTTTCTTTAATATCATCTATTGAACTGTTATTATTTTGGGATCTTAACAATGATAATTTTATTTTCAATTCTTGAATTTCTGATCTCTCGCATGGCAAATCTATGTTGAATTTCCATGTTCATTGTTAATAACTTTGTCACTACATTTACCTCTTGCATTTGAATTTTGTCTTTCACTCCATTGTAGAATACCCATGTGAGAGATATATCAAAAGTGCATAGTCCAAAGAGACATGACAAATTTGAAACAAACTAAAAGATAAAACGAAAAAATAAGGAAAAAATGTTTGGAATCCACGAACTCCTTTACAAAACAGGAGTGGGATCGGTGCTCTAGAAGGGTAAGCGTCCCCTGTCTTGGGCGCAACATCCGTCGTGGAGTCCTTAATGTCAAAATAGGTGTTAAATCAGGATGTTAAAATTAGAAGTTTCAATTTGTGTCAAATCAGGAAGGAATCGCACGAGCTATGATATAAACAATGAGTGGAACCAGGTGTCTAGAAGGGCAAGCATCCCATGTCTTGTGCGCAACACCCGTCATGGAATCCTTAAACTCTAATCCTATTTAACGTCAGTCCGAGAAGAGGTCAACTCATTTTTGTATTACCGGTAACAGGTCAATAACTACTTGAGATACACTGATAAAATATGTATCAACCCATTCGTGATGGCGACCTTCAATTCATTTATTGCAGAATTTGGGAAATTCTGAATTTCATCATTTTTCTCTGGGGTTTTATCTCTTCCCCATTTGGTGTGAATGCGATTTATAGTATTTAATATTCTCTATTTTGCTCTTTCAAAATTTCTATTCTTGATTTACAAGCTGCCAATAGTTCGTCTAGTTCTAGGTCTCTTTCTTGTTTACCTTTCTTGGTTTGTTTTTTGTTGTTTAATTTGTGGTATTTCAGTGTATTATATACACGATTTACAGTCTCACGAGGGTCTACATTTTTATCCAGCTTGGGTTTTGATGCAAGCTAATGCTATTGCTTTAAACTGTTGTCTTAAGTTCAATTTCATGCTCATTTATTTCGGTGTTTTTGTCGAGAGTTGGTATGGTCCTTCTCTATCATTTTCTAGTCTATATAGTGTAAAACTATTGTTCATCTGGTCTTGATCTGATATCGTACACAAAGCATAACTGTTTGGAAAGTAATCTTGTTTAGTGTTGGTGTAGTTTTGAGGTGTGAGAAATAACTGCCGAGTAATTTTCCAATAAAGAAATATTCGATTTGTACGGAAAGCGGTATTGTTGTTAGGTTTATGTGAACAATTTGACAATAATGATATTGAAAATATCTGACGAAAAAAAATTTTTCAACTTTTTTCTGACTTCTGAAGACACTGTCATACAATAACGTCATGCAACTTTTCTACAAAATTGCAAAACAATTCGTTTTCGGAGTATATATAAAAACATACGATTTATATATACATACGGAATTTTACATATTTAGATTTTCTGCAGAAAAATCACTGCCATCTTGATCACCGTTATTTAAAAAGTTTCAATTAAGGAGTAAATATCACTATTTTATTACTTTTAATTTTTTCCCTAATGCGGACATTTAAAGTTTACCTGGACAGTGAAAATTGAATGGCGATGTTTTGTTAAGTTAATTATTTTTAACATTTTCAATTTTGAAGTGTATATAGGTTACACAACACTAAATTTACTTTCAATTAAACTGCTGTAAACAGTCTCAATTCATCAGTTTTAGAATGTGAAATACAGAAATGCGTAAGAAACAAAGTAATTCCAAATTTATTGAAATTGGTGCCACAATTTGATTTCTACGAAAATCCGAAGGCAGGCTAATATTTTGTAAAATTTGACCCTTTGAACATGCTTGGTCCAGAGACGAGCAGCCAGATATGTCTGCAACAGGTACCAAAATATAAGCAGCCCTTCAGACATGATTTGTTCCCTAAACAGGCCAACATTACAAGAAAGAGAAAAACGTACACGTCTCATCATGTTCTACAAAATAATACATTAATCGTAGCAATACCATCAGCTATTCTCATATCATCAGAATGTAGAACCCGCACAACATCACTTTCAGATAACATTTCAACTAAAAAAAGACACACACAAATTCTCATTTTTCCCATACACCATAACTCAATGGAATTTACTACCAAACCGAATAGTCATTGCACCTACAGTTTATGCCTTTAGAGAATAGCTCACGCCAGCTGTTCTCCACAACTTCATTTACATGTAAATTACCACATGCCACATATCAAGTTATTGCACCAATTTCATTTCATTTTCAACATATTTTTCCTTGTATTTTGTAAATAATACACGCTGCGCAAACAGTATATAGTCTTCTGCAGTTCATTGAAGGAATACTGAAAAACTAAAGCTGACGGGTCAAGAGGTCAATCAGCTCTGTGTTTTTACGTGTATCAGCTGAAAATTTCTAAAATTTATACCATTAAACCCACTTTTAATATGTTGTGCCTGGGTCATGACACTTTCAGAAAAAATAGGTGTCACTGAAAGTGAACTAATTGTAAAAATTTTATTAGCAAAAATGTTATAATGGCCGCCTATGAAGTTTGTTTACTGTAGTTTAGTTTAGCCTGAAAAGCAACTTTTTTTGCAACGGCTTCACCGAAGTTGATTTTTTGTTTTATCATACCAATGTAAATATCCGGTGATGAAAAAAATATGGACAGCCCACTTAATTTGGTAAATTTTCGTTGTTTTTATTGTGTAACAGGATGGGCTTTGAGGACCAACACCTGGGCATCTAATGGTCTTGTACTTCGCCCCAATGTTCGGTTTTTAAAATATGATTTTGATGTTTTTTCATTAGATGTGCCTGAAACAGAGCATTCTGTAGTATGTCTGGTGGGGGCACTACTTTTATTTTAATATTTTATTGGACGACTCTCTGGGTTCTACTCCTTGACAAAAAATAGTAAAATTCTTAAGATAAAGGTTTGAAATTTCCAAAAAGCCATTCTACAGAGTAAGGTTTTCAGAGCCCCATTTCCAATTGTGTCATAGTTAACTCCCCTGACTTTAACTACGGGTATGATAACATTACAGTCTATGGGACTTTTAATTAATTATAAAAATTTTACCTGTAGACCTAATTAAAACATACCAATAAGTGACAGGATGTGATATTACCCTCAGACAGTTATTTTCTTTTAAAATCATTTGCACAGGTGAGGTTGTTTATTAGTCATGTTAGTACAATATACAAGAGGATTAGTTAAACTCCCATAGGATCTAATAGAGCTGATAGCCGTAGTTTTAAATCAAGGGAGGTAAGGTAATTCAGAACAAATTGGAAAGTGGTCTATTACTCTGGCACATGTTAACATTTTTGCATTATGCATGAGAAACTGTTTCAAAGTTTTCTGTAAACCTTTGAAAATCTTTTTCAACCTGGAAGCTGCAACATACAAATGCAGAGAAAAATGTGAAATTAAGGAATAGTGGATAAGAAAATAAACTGGTGTGACTCAACACCAGTTATAATTTTTCTCAACCAGTTAAAATGCACCTACCTAGCCATTCTACGGAGTAAATTTATATACAGTAACTTTTAATTCTATCACTACTAAGTAACTCCTACTTGACAAAATTCTTGACTTCCAGGATAAATTTTTAACATTTTTCAGTCAGAGATCCCACTTGTACAAGTAAAAATAATTAACTTGTAAGTAAATAATATGATGCAAAAAATATGTCCCTTTTCCTGCTTTATTCATATTTACTTGTTTAAGTAAATTAAGTCAAAATATGCTGAAATTATTAAATTTATGATATTTTCAAGATTAACCATCATAATCATCATGTTTATGGTTCATTAGAAAGATAAAAACATAGAGATTCTCATTTAAATAATAACTATCCTTCAAGCACCATTACATTAATTATAATTGATATCTAGTGTCCCAAGGGTCCCATTTTCAAAGCCTGTGCTCCTCTTTTAAACTAACATGAGCCATAACAACTCTTAATGTTATGTAATTGCAAAAGATTGAGTTTTCTCAGAAAAATCTCACTATCTGTTTAAATAAGTTTGCTGACACACAAATGAAGTTCAAATATTTGTACATGTTCAAAATTTTACTTGTACAAGTAAATTATATAAAAGGTAAAAATATAACATTACTTGAACAATTAAATTTAATTAACCTGTACAGGTATAAATTATTTACTTGTGCAAGTACAATGTAGGATATCTGATTACTTATAAATTTTGTTATTTTATTATGACAGGCTCACCAACAGAGTAGAAAAGCAGATATGATGTTGAAAGTTAAAAAGTATGAAGATGCAATGATTTGTCACAGAAGAGCTGCAGGTATGTTTCATTGGATTGATTAAGAAATGCACAGATTTCTAGAAATGTCATACATGAAGTTCTGTTTTAATTTAATTTGTCAAAATGTCATTTGCAGGGATGCAGATATTGCACAATGCATTTTATGAAGACAGAAGTCAAATTTCAGATACTTAAAAATTCTATTGCAATAAAACAGTATATGTGTTGTAATTATCAGTGAGATTGACATTTACCAAAAAGTAAAATTACAAACAGGTTATGTAATGTACCTTTAAAGCCTTCAACAATGGACATAGATTCATGATAAGTGACCAATTAAAACTTTAATCCTACATGTAAATGAATAAGAATAAACAGCATGCCCATTGACATACAGAAGTACAATTTTTACATTCATGGTACATTTAAAGCCATGCATGTACATTTTTCAGTTGTTACTATATGCATGCTTGTACAACATCTACTAATTTGATGAGAAACAGGGGATGTGCTGAAAAAACATTACCGGTAAAACAATTACAATCTTTGGACTTTAAAGTACAGGTACAATAAGTTTGTTGAAGATTTAAACACATTTATGATTACACCTGACTGCACCCTACATCTTACTGAGACAAAGGTGTGTTAATAAGACAATATATAACATCTGGAAAATCAGTTTTATTGGATAGAAAATACAGAGATATCAATTCTCTCTAAGTCACAACATATTCTTATTTAACAATGAAATGTGTTATTTGGAAAGATATGTTCAAATATTTATGGTCCATAAAAACAGGTTTGAGGTATCCATGGTATTCTATAGCCATTCATGCACAAGTTACTTCAGTTCAACTGTATTTTTATAAATATGTCATGGGACTCATTTGGTTTGATTTTTTCCCTTCACCATGTTCACAAAGTTGTTAAGTGACACCTGCATTGTACATGTATGAAATAATATAAATTATGATTTTCATAACAACACTGGTTGTGACAAAAATGTCAAATTGTACAGTTTTTTAATAAGACTTGAGATTGTTTTTATAGGTCTTTTTTCTCTGTACTGATTTTAATTGCATTTGATTTATTTTCCAGATTATCTGTTGGAAGCATTGCAGACAACTACATCAGAAATAGCCCAAGAGTCTATTAAGCATCAACACCAATATCATCTCCGACAGCAGGACAACCTCCAGTTCAAATTAGACAGACAGGAAACAATACAGTATAATAAAACAAACACCCCTCGTGTTCGTCACAACCAGAGTACGCAGACTGATGCTGTAGTCAATGATGAGGCAGTTCTCCATGCTATGTCAGATACAGATTCTGTTCTAGGATTTCTAGTCAATCGTAATCGAACATTCAGTGATCCTAGAAGTCAAGAATATACAGTTAGGTATAAACCAGAAAAACAACATAGTTTACAAAAAATAACTAAAATTCCAAGAGGAGATAAAGACGTTCTGGAAGAAATGTTTGTGAAAAATCAGGAGTTAGAGAAACAAGTGATCCAGCTTTCAAAAGAACTGTCAGATTTGAGAACAGAAAACAAAGTTTTACATGGACATATGAACATTGAAACGACAAAATCTGAAGGAAAAGATATGTTTGATATGGAAGAGGAATCTTGTATACCAGACTTTAGGTTACCTCCCTTGGAAATGCCTCAGTTTGATTTTGACTCCCTAAAAGATCAGATTGAAACAGAAACTGAAAATCCTCCACTTTTCCATGATGACTTGGTCTAAACAACTCAAATCACCAGAGTGATAATATTTTTGGTTATGACACATATTGTTGTGATGGCTTAACATGAGTAAAATTTGATAATGTACTGTTATATCAGCTATGAAATGCTGTTGGCTGTATTGATGATACAGTCCTAAATGTAAAGAGTACCCCAAAAATGTGTAACATATAAATCATGCACTTCTATAAATAAAGCATCATGTGAATTGTGTGCTGAGCTGTATCCAGCTCTAGAAGTGTAATGTTTTTATCTAAACCTTGTGAGAAGGCATTTTTTCATTAAAAAGTTTAGAAAATTTGTGATAGTATTTCATGCGATTGAAGAATTTATCCAATTTTTAATTCAAAATTTATTATTCTGACCTAAAGACATGAATATGTAATTCTGAGTCAAGATTATTTTTGATTTTGGACTAGACTTTTTTTCCTGCTTTAAAAATATGTGGGCGTTGTATTTATGTTACTTAAGAATTTATGCTATTTCTTACCGAGGGTATTTAAAATTTATCATTCTGACCATTAGAGATAAATAAGAAATTTTCAACAGTCTTTTCCAAATGTCATTGGTCCAACGGTCCCGACAGGTAAAATTTTGGTGTGACCGACAAACTCCGATCTTTTTCTAGGCCAAATGTCCGATGTGTTCTGTAATTATTTTTTTGACGCATGCATGATCTGTAGTAGAAAGTTTACAGTCAAACAAAAAATATTTCAGATGGACAAAACTTATCAGGCTGAATGACAGACAGGTCCTCAGACATATTGGCACAGATTGTACAATCCAGATTATTTTTACATTATAAGACAATTTTTTGAGTTTTGAAAATTTTAGGGTTAACTTTATGTGGCAGAAGAATTTATGTTATTTTTCATTCAAAATACTGTAAATTCAGAAATTATTGCGATGTTTTTATTATTGTGAATAATGCAACAGGATGCAAATCACAATAATTAGAACTCCCATTTACAATTTTGCAAGCTGTTTCTGTTACAGGACTCACTTAATCTCAATATTAAAACTCACATTATCACCAGCATTGCAACTTTTGCTATAATAAATGCACACAATAATTTCTGAATTTACAGTATACAAATTTGACCTTAGAGATGAAAATGCAATGTACAGTCCAGATAATTTTTGGATTAGGAAGAAACATTTTTTCTAATTAAAAAAAAGTATGGCTTTAGTTTATGTGACATAGAAATTTACAACTGCATGCTATTTCCATTCAAAATTTATTATTTTGACCATAAGAGATAAATAAGATTTGAAAATTTGAGAGTTTAAATTCTGTGGCAGAAAAATTTATGTCATTTTTTCATTAAATATGTGTGTATATATGATTCTGACCAAAAACCATCAATGAGTCATGCTCAACCCTGATGATATTTGGTTTTGACAAGATATTTTTCAAATTAAAATAAAAATTGTTGGAAAATGAATTTTCCTAAAAATTTATACTTCTGACCTAAAGAGATGATCTGAGATTGAACCTGATGTCCCGGTGGGTATTACAAGCCCATCTAGGCTGAATTTTACCACATATTTTTACAGAAATATACAAGAATAATTTAAATTTTAATCCCCTAAATTGACAGAGAAGGCCTCATTCCAGTTATTGCACATGGTAGATGACCTTCACAATGAATTTGGCTGCCTGTTTCCCTTTTTTTTAGAAAGAAACATGTTAAATAATCTTGCTTTCACGTGTTTTGGCTCAAATGCTACTGATGACAGGTTACTGCATGAAATTTACATATAGCATATCAAAATTCACCATATGTTTTAAACATGGGTAAGCATTTATATTTTTTTAATTCCAAGTCAAAGTTTTTGGTAAATTCACTATGATACCCACAAAGATGAGAAATCCAATAATATTTATATAATTTTTCACAGTCATCTTGCAGTAGGGGTAAATCACCAAACTTATCCAAAGATACAAGAATTTGAAATTGTATTATGCATATTTGTGCATCATAAGAAAGCCACACGCCAAATCAAACCAGTCGTTTCTGAGAATTAAGAATAAGGGTTAATCAATGGAACAAATATAATTCCCTTTTAGCGATAAATCCCAGTGTAGAATTCCCATGTGAGAGACCATAAACCGATAGTCCAAACGGGATAGACAAATTTGAAACAAACTAAAAGATAAAACGAAAACAAAAGGAACAAACATTTGGAATCCACGAACTCCTTTACAAAATAGGAGCATGACCAGATGCTCTAGAAGGGTAAGCAACCCCTGTCTTGCACGCAACAACCGTCGTGGAATCCCTAAACTCTAATATTGCTTTACATCATCCGAGAAGAGGTCAACTTATTGTTGTATTACCGGAAACAGGTCCATAATAAGCCAGGTCCCAAGTCACCTGAAAAATTTTCTAATATTTTAATGGGAATTTGGCTATTAGAAATGTGAAGTCTTCGTATTTTTTTTTTATTGAAAATTTCTCAAATCCTTCCCTATTTGTCAGTTTGGAGATGAAGATCAAGCTAGATATCCTTAATTTCAAGTTCCTTTCGATAGATTGTAGGTGGTTATTTAGAGAATTTGAATTGAAATCATGTCGTTGAAAAATGTTTTGAAAATAAATCATTTATTTCTTTTCAGATCCATGAATAAAAATTAATCAAATCTTAATGACATTAATATCTGTATATATATATTCAATCAAATACTGTTTTTGTAATATTTTTTTGACGTATAGTACGAGTATTTATTTTGTTTTGAATCTGTTTCGTTTTTTGTACGGTACTTTATCAAAGTAATAACATTTTTCAAATACGAGAACATGGTTTTAATTTCAGTCAAGTTATAAATTAACTTATTTGAAATTTTACGGCACTTAAACAATGGTTATTTGGCCCAGAAAAGAAATAAGACCTAACCCCAAAAGGCAAGATAAACAACGTTCTGTGAAATAGAGATAATAAACTTTTGAACAAAATAAAAAAGCATTTAAACAATAATAGTTCAATATTGTCTCGTTTGAAAAGATTATTTCTTTTTTTGTGTGAACCTTTTACAACTGGATACCGGTAGACGTTTATATATATATGAAATTGGGAATTTGGTTGATGACTTTCCCATAAAAAATTTAAGTTAAGCACTTGCAAATTCACGAAATATTGGCAGTTTAATGGTGTTATGTATACTAAACCCAAAGAAACAGGCCTGTAAATTAATGGTTTTACTGCAGCGTATTGAAAGTGTAAAATATCAATGTAAATTACTTGTACATTATATACAACTGCCGGTATATTTCATAGCAAAATTTATTGATAAAATCTTCATTGTTGCAGTTTTGCTGTTATAATTAGGTTATTTGTAATTGAGAAATTAATTGTGTGATACCATGTTACTGACAATAAACTTAATCAATTTATAACGGACACACCAATGTACTATATGATGATTTTAAAACAAACAATATCTTATTCAGAAAGCTGTTTTGATACTGTAGGCTGAAATATCAAATTAACTAATCATTAACAGGAAAATGTTCTAAAATTGTTTTATTTATTACCGTATAATACGTATGATAAGTTTGTAAAATTATCCCAATCTTTCGAGCTGCGCTACAATATTTGATTGATTTAGTTAATGGTATTGCTCCTGGCAAGTTGGACATATTTGCAAGCTTTTAGATTGAAATGTTAATTATTATATTTTTGTGAGAAATGCTAAAGTCAAGTCCAAAAAAGACAAGACAATACCGGAGCAAATACCCAACCAAATAGTCCAGACTGGATTTTTAGCAGGAACATCCGCTCCGAATCCCACTTGTAACAACCATCTTAACACCCTCTTTTATTATACCGCGTTCAAAATAGGAGATATGGCATTATTGTCCATGAGAAAGCCATCCACTTAATAGCAGTCGAATCTAAACTTCCATAAGTCCCATCACGACCTTCAACAATGAACCGGAGTCCATGTATGATACATTCGCTTGTTCACGAAATCCCAAGCATATAATCTATAGTTTTAAAAGAAGATTAAAATTGCTAAACAGTGGAAAAAGAGGGCGAAATAGTTATTGCGGGTAAAACCGATTCATAATGGTTAAATCTTCATACATGAGATCATTTATTAAAAATTAAAGCAAGTATATTAAGGATCAACCAGCATTCAAGCCTCACCATTGCCCAGCATCATCCAAAATCATGGGTTTTCGGTTCAGTGGAACGCAGATATATTGCCCCTTTGTTGAAAATCTCTTTCATTTGGCTGAAAACCATGGGTCAGGTACGTTTAAGATAGAGATCAAAGGTCACCGAGAGTATTTACAAGCCCAGTTAGAGACTTGTCTGACATGAAAACTATCAAATTCTGTTTTACGGAAAATTGCTTCATTTGGTTTAAATTCTAAATCAAGCTTCGAAACATATTGCATATAGAAGTTGTCCCCACGCTGAATTTGTCTCTCTTTTGAACTTTCTTGAAGTACTTTATTTTACTATTTATAGACTTTCTATCTTCTGCTTTTAATGCTACTTATAAGAGTTTACTCCTTGAATTGTATACAATGTATATAGCATATAAAAATTCACAATATTTTTTAACATCGGTAAACTTGTATTTTAAAACTACTGGATCGATGACTTGGCTAGTGGACCAGAGTCCCGATGATATTCACCAGCCCAGTTATCAGACTTGTCTGACACGAAACTTATCAAACAATGATTTATAGAAATTTGCTGCATTTTGTTTAAATTCTAAGTACTGAAAATACGAAAAAGCTTTAATTAGTAGTTGTCCCTGTCGTCGGATTTGGATTCCTATTTCGACTTATTGGATATGAGTACTACTTTTTCTATGTAAGGA
This sequence comes from Geukensia granosissima, assembly GCA_032357055.1. Classification (NCBI taxonomy): domain Eukaryota; kingdom Metazoa; phylum Mollusca; class Bivalvia; order Mytilida; family Mytilidae; genus Geukensia; species Geukensia granosissima. Next base: position 7,015 of record JAULBM010151272.1, on the reverse strand, counting down.
TCGTTGACTTCCTATATTTTGGTTTTAATATTACTGATGAAAGATTACCTTTTTAATGTACATGAAAAAGCGTTTACCGTGCATGAGTTGTATTCACACGCAGTTAAATTTAGCCTTTGAATATTGTTGTATACGTACATGCATGTATGTAAGATGTGAATCATGTCTTTCTTGCGTTTATTCCATATTCTTTCTTTTATTAAAAATAGAATATAATTTTTTTTTCAAAATTGGTGAACTTGTATTTTGAGAACTTTTGTTCCGTGTTTGGATCTGGGATTTAATGTTTGATTCTAAAGCTTCCGATGAGAGGTTACTCCTTTAAATATACATATACCATTATATCAAAATTCATATACAATATCCCTACAACAATGGTAAACTTATATATTTGGAAACCACCGGGTTGATGCCTTTGCTGATGGACCAGAGCTTCCCGAGGGCATACACCAGCCCAATTTGCAGAATTTGGTGACATTAACAAATGATTAAATACTGTTTTACAGAAATTTGCTGCATTTTTTAAATTAAAGAGCACTGAAATACGGAATCGCTTCGAAAAGTATTGCACATAGTGGCTTCCTATTTCAGTTTGTTTGGATTTCAGTACCACTTGTACTGTGTTTTGATCTCCGACTTCCTATGTTTTGGTTCTAATGTTACTGATGATAGGTACTCCGTAAAGGGTACATAAAGCCTATGTAATTCAAATGTGTATTTTAAATACTTGTAAGAGAAACTGGAGGGAATAGTAGAGCCCCGAAACTCGAAGGATACTTAAAAGATTGTCTTACCAAATTCATACACTTAAACCATATCTGTTTGTTGCAACCAAAATTTAAAATAATAGTAACTTGCTTAAGAATCGCGACATTGATGTCGATGACTACAAGTCGAAACCATCGGACTGTACTTATTCAAGCTCCAATTCAAATATTATTCTGCTTACGACTTCAATACGTGGAATCTCCATAATGTTGAAAGCATTGATCTATGAATTTTGTTTGCAAAAGAACTAAAAGCCTCAATCCATAAACTGGAAGTACAACTTCAAAGTTCTTACGGCTCAGGATTAAACAAGACAATGGGCAATATATAGAATACTTTTTCTGAATTAGTAAGGTTGTAAGCTCGTTGATACAACATAAGAATCGCCAGGTTGAAAAGTTCCATATATACACATGCAAGATTGGTCTTTAAAGATCCGGTTGTTGCCAAACAACTCTCCGAACGGCATGACAAATATGTTGTCGTCTCTTCGGACAAAGCCTCAAACAAACTTGTTTTTGTATGTTAATCACATTACATTATTCTTTAGAGGTGTTGTAAATCAAATGTGGAGACAGAAAATTCACCGAATATTGAGAGCTCATAGAATCAATGCCTTTTTCATTTGTTTCTCCACCCTTTACACCACTATTCCCCATTCTAAATATGGATATGGCTGACTATTTTGTTTTTTTTTTATATAAGTATCTTTCTTACTAGATTTAGATATTGGTATTCATATGTTTTTTTGTTTAAATGCTGCTTATGAATGGTAACTTCTCGACACACGTATGCAGCATAACAAAATTTCCCATGTTTTTTTAACATATGTAAGCCTGTATTTTTATAGAATGCAGGAACTAGATCTTCTTTCCCTCTACTGGATTCTAAGACCACACAAATGTCATTACGAGCAGCATATCAATGCTCTTTAACAACTGATTTTTTATTTTATCAGCAACTGAAAAGGACTCAAGAGTTACAGTGAAATATTCTTTATGGCCAAACTTCATAAGGATCCTTCTAAAACTGATTTGATAGACAAATTTAACAATACCTACCGCTACCTTGACGATATCTTTTCCGTTAACAATTCAGATTTCTACAAATACACTTCCGAGATTTATCCAAAGGAATTAACTTTGAATAAGAGCCAATAACAATAGTCTCAAATGCCCATTTCTCGACTTAGATGTATCTATTTCTCAAAGTAAAATCTCCACCAAAATTTTCGACAAGAGTGACGATTTCTCATTCCCAATTGTTAATTTTCCTTTTATTGACGGGGACATTCCTTTGGCTCCTTCGTACGGGGTATACATTTCTCAGCTTGTTCGGCATGCCCGTCTTTGAAGCGACGTTTCAGACTTTAATGAACGCAATCTCTATATAACCGAAAAATTTTTAAGTCAAGGATTTCGTTACAACAAATTGAATAAAAGAATCACTAAATTCTTTCATAAATATAAAGATTTGGAATAAAAATTCTTATTAAACGTGGAATATCACATCCTACTTTTTATAGAAACGTGGTAAATAATGCTCGGAAATTTAAACAAAATCCACATGGTCTTAAAATTCATCTTAATAAACTTATCTGTAAACTTATCGTCACAGCATTATTATAAAATTGTTATTGGTTTTAAGTATCGATCTCAAGTGTTAAATTCATTTCAATCGATTTTTATAGTTGAGTTATAGGTGGGTTGAGCGCTCACCAACAGGTTTAACTCCGCCATATGCCAAATGTGTCTGTCCCAAGTCAGGAACCTGTAGCTCCAGTGGTAAAATAATCTGTTGTTTTTTTATGTTTTATGTTCATCCTTATAGGCAACACTTTGAGCTAGCTTTTGCGAGCATTCTTAGTCTTTGGGCTTATTGATTTAAGTGCACCAGTGGGGTTTTGGTGTTATTATATCTGTTTCATGTTTTGTCACTGATTCCACAGGTTAAAAGGGGGAGGGTTGAGCGTGCACAAACCTGTTAAACCCTTCCACATACATATTTACCTGTCCCAAGCCAGGAATTTGTAGCCCAGTGGATGTCGTTATTTTGTTAGTCATTTATTGGTATATGTTTATCATTTATGCTTTAGATTAGGTCGATTGTCGTGTTTTATGAATAGTTTCACATTTTGTATTTTTGGGGCTTTTTACAGCTCCTTTATTGTATGGAATCTGGTTCATTGTTGAAGGCCATAATGGGACCTGTAGAAGTTAAAATTCTTCTGTGACTTGGTGGGTGGCTGTCTCATGGACAAGCATGCCACATCTCCTATTTTTATATTTTAGAAGGTCACACAGTTATTTTCAAATAAAGTCCAGTAATTAGAGCACCTTTTGGATTTAGATTGTACTGGGATTATGCATTAAAGCCTAGGTTCAACACGATTTCCATTAAAAATATATATGATTATTAATCAACATTTAACAAATTATATTTTTCCATTTGGAAGTTCGGTTGTTTTGCACTTTAATTTTCTTCTAAAGCAATAAACTCTTTACGATACTACGTTAATCAGTTATAATCATTCTTATTATAAAGTTATTATCATTTCAGTTTTTTTTTCTCCTCATGCTTTCTATCTAGTTTGAAGTTAACGATCATACATATATGAAGAAACATTTTTACTCGAGTTGCATTAAATAACACTCCTGCTTTAATTTGTTGTTATTATTATTTCTGCAAACAGATCAAACGGAAAATACAACAAACAAGAAGAAGGAAAATTTGCCTGGTAAATATCTTTAATTGTTTCTTTGTTCTTTTAACTACTACTATTGTCATTATCATCATAAATATTTTGTTAAGCAGAGTACATCAACCTAGGTATTGATTTAATAAAATTTTAAAAAAGATATTTAATGCCACAACCGTTTAAAATCGTATACCTCCATAGTTTGATAACATCGAACCAACCATTTTATAGTACAGTAATACAAAATCTAGTAGAAGTATAAGTTTTAATTATATATTAGTTACATCAGATGTTAATATATTGAGGATAATACTACTACTACAGGAGACCTTGAAATATTCAATTGAAAATACGAACTATATGGCCATATTATTACCGAAAACCTTAATATCGACGAAGACCGAGAATTTAAAAACTTTTTTACCATAAGGGCCCAACTATCTTCCTCCCTCAAACATTTACTGGGATGAGTGTCACATAGTTTGGGAAAATTTTAAAAATACAAAAAAGTCTCTCCGCTTTTTAGAATAAAAGTTAATCTTAAATAAAAACTCGAAACTCGGTTCGTTTTGTAATGGCTGTCAAAGCAGCCAAAATGCGGTCGTGGAGTGCCGTATCACTACATGAATGTACCTAGACGGATATTTTTAATTCTACCTTCATAGACGTGCAGTCAAGAAAAAGTCAAATAGTAGACTGGCACATTACTTCCACAGTTAAGCTTAAGATCCCTGCTTCACACCTAAAAGTCCCTAAGATTTATTGGTTGCCTAAACTGCATGAAAAATTTTCAAGTTTCTCCCAGCGTTGAGTAAGTGTACAACCACTCAACTTTATGTCCTTTTGACCAGTGCTTTATCTAAATTGAAAGAACTTACCGTGAATTACTGTAATAGAGTTTACGAACACAATGATATGTGTTTTTGGAGTATTAGTAAATTACTGGAAGTTTGGATAAATTACAGGCTTTGAAATGATTAATTCTGACAATTTCCTTCTTGAAAACATTTTATTTGTTTTGGCAATAAAACAGGTTGTAGGAAATCCAACTGGCTCAAATTGTGCTTCTTAAATAGCATATTTGTTTCTTAACTGTCATGAATCTCAGTTTATGGCCTACTTCACAAGGATCATTCTAAATATGATTTAATAGAAAAAATAATAATATCTACCGCCACCTTGATGATTTCTTTTCCGTTTATTTCTAATGTTTCTACAAATACACTACCAATATTTATACAACGGAATCAACATTGATTTCTGTTGAATAACAAAAATTATAATGCCCAATTCTGGATTTACACGTGTTTATATCTCAAAGTTAAAAATGTCCATCAAAATTTACGACAAGAGTGACGATTTCTCATTCCATATTATTATGAATTTCCTCTTCCTTGACGAGGACGTTCCTTTAGCTCCTTCATACAGTGTATTTATTTCTAAGCTTGGTCCCTTTGCCCTTGTTTGTAGTCAAGTGTCAGATTTTAAGGAACAAAATCTCTGCATAACTAATAAATTATTATGTCACGGATTTCGTGACCACAAATTGGTTAAAACTTTTATTAAATTCTATCATAAATGTAAAGATTTAGAACAAAATTTTGGATTTATTTGCTATATTCTGATGAAACACTATATATCAAATCCTGCTTTTGACGGAAATGGTAAATAAAACTCGGAATTTTCAGGTGAATTCACATAGTCTTAAAATTCATTTTAACAAACTTTTCCGTAAAGGATATCGTCACTTCATTATCAATAAATCTTAAAATAGCGTTTTTATTGGTACTAATATTGAATTTCTTTTTAATAGCTTAATATGGAACTAAACACTTTATATTTGTTATAACATTTTCTACTACCTGTCTTTATACTTTTATCTTGGCATTTTTTTCTTTTGACTTTTAATGATATTTTAACACTTAATCTAATTAGACGTGTTTGTTGACACCGTGGTTTCCTGATGGGTTGCTTTTTGAAATAGCAGACATCAACTGCGAGTACTCTTTTGCTGTTGGTTCTTTTGTTGTAACATGTATTAGATATAACTGTGTTTGTTGTTGGTTTTTAGTATCGATCTCAAGTGTAAATCCATTTTAACCGATTTTTATCGTATATTTAATTGCTGTTTGTCACACCACTATCCCAGTTTATGGAAGGGTTAAGCGCTAACAAACTGGTTTAACACCGCCATATACTTAATATGTCTGTCCCAATCCAGGAACCTGTAGTCCAGTGGTGTTCATAGTTTAATAATTTGTTTATTGTAACTTGTTCACCATTAGGTCGACTGTCGTGTTTAATGGGTTGTTTCACATTTTGTATTGTAGGGGCTTTTAACAGCTTCGGTTATGGTAGGGGCTGGGGTTCATTATTGAAGGCCGTAATTGGACCTATAGAAGTTTAAATTCAACTGTAATTTGTTGAACGGCTTCCACATGAACAATCAAGCTACGTAACATATTTTTACATAAGTTATGTTAAAGGCTTTACATTAGTCAAATCCAGTGTACCTTTTGGACCTTACTGATTCACATTTATATTGTCTATGCCATATAGCCAGCAAGCTGTTTCAGACCACCTTGATATAAAATGGAATCACAAAAATCGCCTATGAAGTTCTTGACAATGAAAAGATAAAATTAGTTTCATAGAACATGACATTATATCCATCTCCCAGTAAACCTGTTTGGTCGTTTCTAATTGAAAAGAACTTAATAGCAAAACCATCAACGGATGCATTTATAGTCCTTGTTTGATTATTTGAAAAACAAAAATGAGTCAGTTGAGGTCATCATCTAGAAGTTTTTTGTTCTCCGCCTGTCTATAAATGATGTCTTGAATACTTTTTCAGTATTTTGCATAATATCTGGCTAATGAAAAATAACACTCAAAACCGCTATATAACAATTTATTTAATGAATATTTGGTAACGTTAGTCCAAATATCTGTAAACTTGTGTTAATGAAAGCAATCTAATAAGACATCCTGATTTTAACTTAATATAAAAATATTGATCCACTTTCTTTCTTATACGTAAAAACGCCACCAGACGTCTTATAGTTAACTATACGGATGTCATTAGAAATTAACAGTTACTGTCCAGATGTGTTGCTGTCTTAGTTCGTGATAAAAATATGAAACACGTGGTCATGTTATAAGTGGAGTTGTTAGCATCGTAAAGCAACGAGAGGTGATTGCCTTCCTTTAAGAAGATTCCTTTTCCTATAAATCGTCCTTATTTGGACGCAATGTCGTGATGTTATCGCAAAATTCTCTTCATACATATTGTATAAAATGGATCAAACAGATATTTCAAATAAATCAAGTAATAAAGGCCTTGACAAGTGTATGAATAAAATAATAAAAAGATATTCGTCGTGAAAAGAATTATAACGATATAACTACATCCTTTGCTGTTTCATTTAATACACAAAATACATACAATGTCTGATTGACGAACTAGGAATCGATAGCTCACTAGGCAATCCTACCTATAAAGCAACCACACTTTCTAAGGAGGAAATCATCGACAATCATAGATCGGTC
>JAULBM010151161.1:0-16673 GCA_032357055.1 Geukensia granosissima | reverse complement strand
TGTATACTTCGACTGAGCCAGAATGTGATTTTCCTGGGTAGAAATGTATGAACTATGTTTTCTTTTATTTCATTTTGCTGGCCATGGTCTTGCCTGTCCTTTGGCTCGACAAATTCAGTCTGCCCCTCCTTTTTTCAATCTTCTCGACATTGTAATTTGTATTTCTATATAATACAGTGGTACTTGGCTAAACATGCTCAATAAGAAATATCTTACATAATGTTTGTATCAGTTAAATATAGGTTTAAATATAGTAGAGACCGTTAAAAAATATATTTAGGGGAGATAATTTCACAATGCGAATATACCTGCAGAGTTAAACTTAGTTTTTCATTGTATATCGAAGTTATATGCAAACTTTCTTAAATATCGTTCGAAAATGTTGGTTAATGTAGTCTTTTTAACAAAGGTTTACCTGTTGACAAGGAATATTAACCTTTGGATCAGAAGAAATGTGACTTTTAACAACGTTTAATCTGTCAACACTGGAAGTCATCGGAACAATATAATCAGTTGAAAAGTCTAGAAACCATCCGAAGGGACTATTTCCCGCCAAATTTGCATTAAGAAGTAAAACTGACTGGAAAGAAATAATAATTATATAGGTATTTAGCACTAGGATCATATAATACCGGGTATTTGACAACTAAATATTCTTCAAATTTGGCGCACACAGGGGTTTGGGACATGACCCCCTTCTTTTTTTGTTTTTGTTCTCTGTAATATTATCATCAAATAAAGCATCAATTCTGAAGTCATGAAATCATAGTTTTTGCACATGCATGTACAAAGAATTCATATGTTGCATAAAAACATGATCTGCCAACACTGTTAGTGTTAGCACAGCTAACTTGCAAAGCACAACTCTATGGCAAAGCAGATACCATCTTGCAGGACAACATTGAGAAAGGAGTCCTTCTATCCAAGGACGATCAGGGAGTGGAACATCTTACCTGAAGCCACCGTGTCGAGCTACAGCCTTGAATCCTTCAAGACTGCCGTTCGATGCAGTGTGTAGATACTTTACAATCCACTGCGGAACCGTGGCTCCTGTAGGGCAGAAGGGGTGTGATATGGGGGTTGGGAGTGGGAATAGGGTTTGTTGGGAGGGGGGTAGGAGCCACGTTCCCGCTGTCGATGTTTCTTTTACCCGTGCACTTGTATATATTCACACATACGGAAAACGACGCGACGGCGCATTACCTTAGTAGTAATATAGTCAATTTGATGACTGTGACTACGTAACCGGTAGAAGTAGAAGTAATCATTCATGTCTATTGGTTACAATCTCAGATTAATGATGAATGAACCCAAATAAATAACCCTGTAAATAAAATCATAATTAATCAATTTGAAATACAACAAAACCTGTTAAATCACATCAAAATCGTTTCAATAAAAGAATCGGAACCAAGTTAGCCTATAGACACTGGGGGCAATTGTATAGAAAATACATAACTGTGGAGTGTTATTTTCGAGCAATAATAAATTATATATGAATTTCTGCTCTTCTATTTATTTTTAATCAAAGCACAGTTTACGGTTTATGTTTTACATAATGCAATAACGTTTCACATACTATTAACTGCCTTTGAATTTCTCTACGGAGATTTAACATTAAGAGTCGACCATCTTCATTTTTGGCGGGAGCGCTGGCTTTTGACGGACATAAAGTAATTTTTAAAAAATGCGCACATTTCTTTTTGTTCGGACCTTCTCTCGCGATTCATATAAAAAAGAACTGCTTTTAAATTTCCAATCAGGTGCAAACAATTTTTGCATTCATCTAATTCTAGTTTAATTAATTATTACGCAGCGTTGACAGCGTGCAAAGAGTCACTTCCAGCAAACAAATGGTTGATTTTACAGTGTAAAATCCCCGAAGAGAATTAAAAACTCGGCACAATTCAAAATACATCGTGATTACTCAAAAGTATTATTGCAACTTGCTTGCACTTTTTCAGTCTACAATATAAATGCTATTGCCTAAGTATACGACAGACAGTTTTTCTTTCATAACCTTTTTACTCGTTCCAACAAACTCTGACAAACTCTTACCTGGATTATCATGATTATAGAAATCAAAATAAACCATGTGATTACAATAAGACACGTGATTCATGTGATCGGACGGAGATGAGCAGGAAACTTTAGCAAGTAAACATCGGAAGCATTTGTAAGCAAAATATTTTATTTCTTTTAACAAGAATAACGAAAAATGAAGTACGTCAACTTTCATATCATTCTGGTCTGTAAAAAGTATCTGTGTATAAAACTGCTACTTTTGTTAAGTAAATCGAAAGTCGTAATCTATAACATTGATATGAAATCTCTTATTTTAACTTGGACTTAATAGTGCTCAGATGTAATGAGCTGATAAAGTATCTATAATATTTTTCAGGAATCTCAGTGGTGAGACAAAACAATTTCACAAAATGAATATAATTTTCGAAAAATCTACAGAGTGAAAGAAAAACGCAGCGTGGAAAATTATCATTATATGTGCTTTATCTAAAATTAAATATTTGATTTGATAGATCATGACTTTTGAAAAATCAAATAAAACGTCATTCATTCATTCAACATTTTCAACTGATAAAAACTGAACACATTACATAATAGACAAACAAACCATTTGATTTTGTGGGGAATAGGATGGATTTTATTTAGTTCTTACCTTGCCTTAGCCAAAATTGAGAAAATAATCTCACGGATATTTACCACTTTGAAAAAAACTAAGCTGAAAAATATTCTTCTTTAAACTAGATTCGACCCAAATCCCACTCCTCTTAAAAACAAATTGTCGATTTGTATACACTTAAAGCACGAACAAAAAAGCCACACTTTGACGATGGGCTGAGGGGAGGAGCTTCCCTGCTCATACATGTAACAGATGCGCGGCAAATTAGTTTACTTAAAAATTGGTTTTTTAAATCTGCTGAGCAGATTAAACCACGTTGTTATGGCTCATTATTCTCTTCAAAAAATTTTTGCGTCCCTCTGTCATTCAATATGGTTGCCGTTATTTTAAAAAGTCAATAAAACGTTTTCCACTGATACTGCTGAGCCAATTTGAATCAAACTTTAGTATAATGTTTCTTAGGAATTTTATCTAACATGCTCAGAGTTCACCTAAGATGTCTTAACTGAGCTTAACATGAGATCCTAAATCATTAACCATAAAATCTTCTGGTCTGAAAGTGATGTTCTGATTAGAACTTAACTTAACTGATAAAATTTTCTTATTCCCCTATCAGAATTCTATCCGGTATTTCCATCAGCAAAGCAAGATGACCTCCATGACTGAACGTGTAACCCTATGGGAAATTAACTTAAAAGTCTTCTTTTTTGATAATGCTGAGCTCATTGGAGCCAAACTTAAGTGGAGTAGTCCCAAAATGGTCCCCCAAAAAAATTTATTTGGCACACGTATCCACCAAGATGGCCACCACAACCAAATTAACATGTTTGACACAGTCAGTTCTTGTTTTCCATTGGTTGAATTAAAAAAAATGTACTCTTTTGATGAGTCACTTGGCCTCTGATAGGTCGCTTCACCAAATGAACTTGGCATGAAGCATCCTTGGAATGACTTTTTAAATTTTGCATACATGTATATTGTCCCCGCCGATCGACCACCTCGGTGGCGTAATGGTTAGCGTGCTCGCCCAAAGACATAAAAATTGGTATTTGCTGCTTCTCCGCTAAGCACGCAGCATTTAGGAGTAAGAGCAACGACTGGTCGGCCCAGAGTCAGAATAATGTGTCTGGATAAAGTTGCATGTCTTCCTGCGGACTGTTGCTTTCGTGAGCTAGCACGTTAAAAATCCGGCTTATCGTGTCGGTCTAGTACAAAGCAGGGTTCATTAACCATCACTCATCATTAATATGCTCTCTTCCTGAATATGCATGAAATATTTGCCACTGGACGTTAAGCATCATCCAATCAATCAATCAATCCCCGCCGATCAACTAGCATTGCCGCTACAGGCAGTTCGAATACTTAAATATATTTTCCTCAGATACAGCTTGACCAAATTATTTGAAAATTTGCCTACAGCATCTCTGAGATGACAAATATAGGTTCCAAAACAATATAGGGGTTGCAGTCAATTAAATAAAATCCATGGCCGAGTGCCAGGATCAGCCTTTTGCGCCGCTAGTTGTGAGCTTTCTACCGACTGGAAAATAGTTTCTAAACAACACTATGGAGATCCACGTCTCAAAAGAAGTGGTTAAAGAGGTTGAGACATACACAAAGCTAAAACCCACGTAGAGCTATGACAAGTTCAAACGTTACACAAAATTAACTATATGACATAAACTGTTGTAGCGGCATAGAGATAGTCTAAAAGACTGTATATTTGAAGTTGGTGTTTCCATCGTTTACGATCGAATAAACATATGTATTTATATACGATAGTACTACGGTTCCTTTTTATATTCTTTTTCAAAGGACGAGGGTCGTTAAGGCCTGTTTTGGCCCAACAATTTTGATCAAAAATGAAAATGGCTAATATTTATTATTTTATATTTTTTGTATCGAATAATGTTTATAAAAAGGAAATTCAACACAATTTTTAGTTTATTTGGTTCTACAACGGTCACATGGCACATTGAAGTTGCTTAAAATATCAAATTACTAAGCAATTACATAATTTGATACATTTTTCGATACAATTTTGTCGATTTTAATATAGATCGCACAAAAACATCAGAAACCCATCTTTGCACAATTAAAGATCAATCGACTACAAATATTTGGTTAAAATATCTTCGTGATGTTTTGGTGCGACCATATCTATTTTGGACAAAACACGTCTAAAAATTAAGTATTTTTACATAAAATGTTACATTCTTGTTGAAAAAGTGAAATATACCCTTTTGTTTTGTCGAAATGACAAAAATTATATAAGAAAAAAAGTAATGAATTATTAAAAGACTATCATAAACAGCATTTTTACAACAACTTATTATTGTGTCACAAAATCTAAAATTTGGGCCAAATATGGGGCTTAACGTATCTACTCCTTTGTTAAATTTTATCAAAATTATATATTTATTTGCTTCGAAATATTGAATGAAAAAACAGGAAGACAAGGCAAACCTCTGCTTTCTGGAAAATGAAACTAATATAATTATAAATGATATTACTTTTGTAGGGTTCGTGTTACTCCAGCTTTAGTTTTCAGTGTAGTGTTGTGTGTTCCATGTTTGTCTTTCATTTCATTTTGTTGGCCATGGTCTTGTCTGTCTTCCGACTTAACGATTTCTGTCTGCCCCTTTGGTATCTTCGAATTCCTTTTGTTTTAGAAATATTGCTATGGCAACTTCTACTACACCCTGTGGCATATGTCATCTACGTCATATTACCAAGCCATCATTAGTCTGGTGTCTTGAATGTGAGGAAGGTTTTTGCGCCGATTGTAAAGAATATCATGGCCTTTTTAAGTGCTCACGCAAACATGACACATTACCGATAGCTGAACACGATGAATTACCTTCCTTCGTGAAAGATATTAAACAAATATGCGGTGAACACCACGAGAACTTCCAGTTCTACTGTAAGGTACATGATTGTCCTTGCTGCAGAAAATGTGTCTTAAACGCACACAAAGAGTGTAGAGAAATTATCCCACTTGAAGATGTTATTCAGAATGTTAAGTCATCAAGCGCTTTTGAAGACTTGGAGACAGTAATAAGAGAAATGCAAGAAGATATTAAGAAAGTCATATCAGATCGACAGGATAATTTATGTACAATTATTCAGGATCGAGAAAAAATCGAAAAGGAAATTAAAAGTCTTCGCGATAAAATCAATTCACAGCTTGATCAATTACAAGAAAAGCTGATAGCAGAATTATACGACGCAGCTGAGAATTCAAGCAAAAAGATAAAGAAAGTAATAACATTGTTACTCGAAGAAGAAAATCGAATAAACGAATACCGGACCACTATGGTGAAAATTAAGAAGTATTCACCCGATTTTCAAGCATTCCGTAGTTTTAAACAAATAGAAAGGGACTTGATAAAAAATGAAGAGAACATTCAATCATTGCTGGAGGACGAAGGTGCTAAAAGGACTTTATTTTCTTTTCAGATTGACAGCACCTTACAAGGTCTTATTGATAGTTTGCAAGACTTTGGAAAAATCGTAATTGATACCAGCCCGTGTTCAAATAAGATATCAACAAGAAAAAACATACAAGCTCAGAAATTATCTGGTAAACATCCAGCGTCAATTGAAAACATTTCTCTGAGCTTACAAAATAGGATCATCATCGACAGAAAAAGTATCACAGGTTGTTCCGTTTCGCCGAGTGGTAAAATGGCCTTCGTAAATAGTGAGGATCCAACTGAGATAATCATTACATCAAGTGAAGGGTCTATAGAAACACGACTTTTTTCCCCAACATCAAATGCTTTTGACCTCACATTTATCGACGATAACACAGTTGCTATGACATCGATCGAGGACAAATGTGTCATTTTATTCGACATAAAAAACAAAGAAACAAAGGAAAGGATAAACACTGAAAGTACATGTTGGGGCATCACACATAAAGACGGTAGTTTAATATTTTGTGGTGAGGGAGTAGGGCTACAGACTATTAACGTGACGAATTTTGAAATCAATACACTCTTCAAATTCGACTGTCGTTCTTGGTCTTATGTGACGTCATTGGATGACAAGTTTTTCTATGCGGATGGACATCACACTGTTAGTTGTATAACTACAAGAGGATGTACACTGTGGACTTTTTTCGACAAATCTGTTGTTTTTGCAAATGGTATCAGCGCTGACGACAATGGTAATGTGTTTGTGGCTGACCATGGATCCTTCAGTGCCATAGTGATATCTCCTGATGGGAAACAACACCGTAAACTGTTGTTACCAGAAAATACGATACAAAGTCCTGTTTCACTGTGTTACGATAGGATAAGAAGCCACTTGTTAATAACTAACGATAAAGATACGGCATGTCTATTTCAAGTAAATGTTTAGATGGACCCTTTTATCAAACGAACTTTTCAGTTTTATCATATGTCGGATAGGTGTTCCGTATTTCCAACTGTTTGTTGATTTGATGAATGTCTAGTATTACAAACTTAAAAGATTGTAAACTTGTGACCAGAAAAATAAAGTCGTTTCAAAATCACAGCGCTTGTTATCCCGGTTGTATTTTCACTTGAAAGGTTCATTTAAAGACATTATATATCCAATTTGAAAGTAATTGATTAACTGCTGTTTTTAAAAAAAGAAAAAGAGTGAAAATTAAGAAATAATTAACTTTTTTAAAGAGTCAAAATTAATTTTTTTAAATTACTTTTCAGAGTTCAATATTACAACACAAAGTATCAAATCTACGAACAGCAAGACATAAATTAAACACACAAAAAAAAACAAATTAAATTCTATGTGTTTGAAGAGTTCATGTTAAATCGCTTTAGTTTTCCATGTTTTGTTTTGTGTAGTATGTTTGTTTGGTTGGCCACTGTTTTGTCTGTCTAATGAGTTGACCCCAGAGACCACGTACAGACTCAACGAATTCTTCTTGATACCTAGATATATTCCTCGTAATTGACCATGAGGGAGAACTTATTTCTAAGATTTACAACAAACGGGATGACTTCAACTTTCCTAATATAATTCTATGGTCGCCATCACGATTTGGTTGATCTACATGGTATGAGTGTATCTCAACTAGATGTGTTTCGTAGAGTACAGGGGATGCTTACACTTCCAAAGTGCCTGATCCCAATCCTGTTTTGTAAAGGAGTTCTTGTTCCTTTTGTTTATACGTTTTATCATTTAGTTTATTTCAAATTTGTCTCGTCTCGTTGGCCTATACACTTTTGATCTATTACATTGGTATTCTACACATGACTTTGATTTTCCGATTGCAATCTTTCCGTCATATCTAACAACATTCCATCCGCACCTGCATACGGAGTGTATATTTCTCAATTGAAACGCTACTCCAGGGCTTGTGCTTCCCATCAAGATTTATTGATAGAGGGTTGCAGCTGACAATAAAGCTACTAAGCCAAGGGTTTCTCAGGCAAAGATTAGAGTCATCACTCCGGAAGTTTTTCGGTCGCCATCACGATTTTGTTGACCGGTACGAAATATCCATTTCACGGATGACAATGGATATCTTCCGACTGTCATGAATACAAATCCGTTCCTATGCCGGTTATGACTAACATCGATTGTGACTATACACCGGCTTTGACTACTAAGTTACACGACCGGTGCCACTTGTGGAACAGGAGTTGCTTACATTCCGGAGCACCTGAACTCACCCCAGGTTTTATTTTTATTGGGGTTCGTGTTACTCTTGTCTTAGTTGTCCATGTTTTCTTTGTAATATAATATTTTATTTAAGTATTGTAAAGTGAAATTCATTGTATTGTTTGTCCTCTGATGAAAAAGATAGTAAGTCTATCATTCATGTGTACTTTAACATATCACATCGGATATGTTTTAGGGTTATAAAATTTATTTATACCGATTGTTAATAAAATTGGTAGTGTTTTAAGGTTAGATTAGAAACATATCAGCTAATAATTGCACTTCCCAAATACAAATGAAATATCACAAGGTATTTACTACAATGAGTAACACGACGGGTGTCACTAGTGGAGCAGGAGTTGCTTACCCTTCCGGAGCACCTGAAACACCATGGTTTTTGTAGGGTTCGTGTTAGTCCAGCTTTAGTTTTCAGTGTAGTGTTGTGTGTTCTATTTTTGTCTTTCGTTCCATTTTGTTGGCGATGGTCTTGTCTGTCGTCCGACTTACGATTTCTGCCTGCCCCTTTGGTATCTTCGAATTCCTTTTATAAATTCGGGGAATACAAAGTTATTTTTTTTCTGCAAAAGACAGATGAAAATACGTGTAATTTAATCAAATAAAATTTTCTTTCCACTTGTCTGTACAAATTTTAATGCTTCCTTTTTTAATTTTCTATTTATATTTATAAAAGAAGAAACAGATTAGGTGTTGATAATTGAAATGATAACATCAGAAAATTACATATTACAGATCAAAGTATTAATAAAGAAATAATAAGAAAAATTACAAATGAAGAACAATTTGATATATGATTTCAGTCGTTTTGGAGCAAAAATGACTATCGCTACAAACAATTGCCCATGACATAAAACTATTATCAGCATGTTCAAACTGTTCAAATTTTATCTTATGTTATCATATACGATAGATTCTCGATCTTTAGCAGGATAGAATTTTGTCTTTGCATAAACTGCACATTTTAAACTATCGTATATTCTACTCTTTACACCATCGGACATCACACACTCCGTCTACTCAGGGTAGTTCTCGTACCAATCACTTCATCAGACTGCTGGTATTCATTCTCTCGACTCCTTAGTCGTAACTCATCTCCACTAAAATAGGAAAAAATAAATCCAAACACACCGTCTTAGTCAGAGACTCCTGGGTGAATTGATTAGCTGGATCGTATCGAGACGGGTTAATAAAAAGACATTAAAATAAATAGTTGCTGTTGTCCGCTTAACGCGATGCATTTAGGCAAAATGAGCAATGACTGGTCGGTTGAATGTCAGAATAATATGCCTTATATAAAAATTACATTTCTTCATTCGAACGTTGCTTTCGTGAGCAAGCACGTGTAAAATTTGGCTAAGCGTACCGGTCTATTACAAACCAGGATTCATCCAAGCTCACTCATTTATTTGTAACGACAAGAGATATTACTTAGATTTTCCAACTGTAAACTTTCCGTTAATGTCTGACAACATTCTTGCCGCACATACAAACTTTATTTATATATTTTTAAGTTGATACGCTACTCCGGGGCGTGTCCTTCCTGACAGGATTTTATTGATAAATAGTTGCTAACAAGAAAGCTACTGAACCAAGGGTTTCTCAATAAATGATTAAAGTCATCACACCGAAACTCGTTCAGTCCCAATCAGGATTTGGTAGACTTGTAAGAAAAATCCCTTTCAAAAATTACTATGGAGATCTTCCCACTGCCGTGACTATAAATCCGAGCCTATGTTGTGATAGGTTGTGAAAAATGAGTAACGAGACGTATGATACTTATGAAGGAAGAGTTTCTTAACCTTTCGCAGCACATGAACTTAACCTTGTATTTGTTGGGTTCGTGTTATGCCAGCTTAAGTATTTAGTGAAGTGACGTGTGTCCTATTTTGTCTTTCTTATCATTCTGGTGGCCATTGTCTTTTCTGTCTTCTGTCGTCCCCATTGCATTGTTTTCCGCTGGACGTTTAGCAACATTCAATCAATCAATCAATCGAAGGCACATTTATTGTTGTGTTTAATGTTTTGCCACAAAAAAAATGTACGAGTTGAAATCTAATTGTTAATTATGTAACATTATGAAATCAACATTATTAAAAGTCGAAATCGATTATTTATGTTATTTTTTTTCTCAAGGCAATAAAACGTGAGCTTGATGTAAATATACTCTATTACCTGAGAGTAGCCGTGTTAAGAAATTGTTTGCTCGGTGTCTCTGCCAAGAGGTATAACTCCACTACAGGGGAGTCCGTTTGGTTTGGCGTCCTGCAGGTGTTTATTGAAATTTTGCTAACTCCCACCTAGCCCCTTTTATGATTTATTGTTTGATAACTTGTTCACGTCCTGAATATTCATTAACTATGAATTATATGCCACTGGACATCAAACGACAATCAACCAATACATATCATTTTCTTTGTAATTAAATGAAGGAACCTTGCATCTTAAGAAACAAAATAATTACCATGTTTGTTCTGTCGTTGTCGTTCCTATCAATAAACAATGATCAATAATATTATTAAATATTTTGACAAATTTAAACACTATTTGTTGGTCAGTTACACAAATTATGTTAGGTTCATATCTACTGTTCCCCTATTTCCTTTATTACTGAAACGATTTCAGATTCGCTGACCCATTTTCAAGTACATGCCATATTTCCAAACTTTCAATTCATTCCATATTTTTTAAAAAGGCATGTTAATATTATATGACAAGTTTGCATTTCACTTTAGCCTAAATTTTTGCTCGAACACTGTTTTTGGTATTTAAAGGGCAACATGAGATATTAAAGAAAAAAAGTGCAAGGATGATGCTCAGTTTAAGATATATGTTCAGTACAACGTTACTAAGAATTAGTATACTGCGTATTAATACTCAGATAATATTTAGAAATGTGCTATTAAAACGGTTAAAATTCATTTATATATATTTTAACTAATTTAAACCGCAAACATTTAAATATATAAAATGAAGATCCACATGTTATGCCCTATAATCGCAAGAATATCTGGTTGTAGGGTATTGATTTGGTTTTAATAATCGCCATTTTGGTGTCGTTTTCAAACAATTTATTTGAGATCTTCAAAAAGTTTCTTAAAATTTATTTTGTGTCTGTGTGATACGCGCAGAACTGTTTCATTTTTCATTTTACGTACACGATGATACGTTAAGTACATAATGAAGGACAATCTTATGTGTTGAAAATTGTGATTTTTATAGGAATTTGGGTATCTGGTAATTTTTTGCTATAGATTATCAAAGATTATAACGGTGAAGCCGACAAAGTGCCGTCGAACCGAGTATAGATAGAGTCTTTTCCTACAACGACACACGAAAAGTTTGTTCATGATAAATAAAAAAAAATAGGAGATGTTGCATGAATTCCATGAGACAGTCACCCACAAAATGATAGTAGAATTAAAACTTCCACAGGTCTCAGTAACATTACATAACGGCAGCTTTAAATGGCTCCGAAACACAACATGTGAAACTATACATAAAACACGACAATCGCCTTAATCTAATGCAAAAACTGTGATCATATAACAGAATGCCATATGATACTTTACATCTAAATTCTTATTTTAATTGTCTTAAATAATAAAAGCGGTGTTTTCTATGTGTAAGTCATAGGAAAATTCCATTGAATTTTTCATAAGAATTTACGTTAAATTTTTTAGAAGATTAACCTAAAATCAAAACACGTGAAATAACGAAGGAGATTTCATCCCTTGTATTGCACGTGGCTGATGTCTTTGAAGTGAAGCAATGTGAAGATATGTAAAATTTACGTTTAACGAAATTTCAGTTTTACATATGGCCATGCAATCGCTTAAATCTCAGTATAAAGTAAATGAATGTATTCAACGATATATTGAACTAACAAGCCAGTTATACTGTGGATTTGTATTGGCCCCGTCATATTTTGAATAATGAATCTGATATAAACTTAAAGCCTTAACTTGCCCTCTTGGTTTTGGCCACTCATTTTTTAAACTTACGCTCAGAGATCTGTCGAAACTTTCGAAATGCAAACTGTCTAATTAGTAGCATAACAATAGTAGTGAAAATGCAACCAGCCGCGATTCCAACTAACAGACCTGTTGTGCATAGAGTATCACTTTCATCTTGTTGCTGTTGAGATGATACTTAAACAATAAATTAACGTTATTTTTATATAATACTAACGTCCATTTCAGTTCCTTTACGTAACAAATTTTACAGTCTCGCAACTTAATTTTTCAACCTAATTTTTTCATTTTCTAATCACAATAAAATGATAATGCATCGCTTCTTCCACATTCACTTTGGTAAAAAATTACAATTATTTTAAGAAAATTGATTTGTTTCCCATTATCATTGGCAATTATGTCTTATCGTTTAACGGGATATATCCCTTCTAGGGTAAGATTAAGACGCCGAATCAAATAAATCAAGCAATAAATCCATCACCACTTTAGTCGTAGTTCGATTACCCTAATAAACATATTTTCTAGATTTTAGTATATCGTATTGAAGATATTCAATATCAAGACATGCTCTACAATCAACTATAAAAGTCTGCAGAAATCAGCCTCAATTAAGTTTAAGTCTTTCGCCGGGTATTATTGCATTCGAATTGACCGCATTAACTGGTAAACCTGTTTTTGTAAAACAAACTGACTTCATGAATGTACATCATGTTTTTCATTGTCACTTTTCACAAAAAATCCCCCAGCTTAATTTTTCCAATATAAAAAGGAACTGAAAGGGACGTTATGTCCTTATTCTTATAAATCAAATTCGTATATTACATGTAAAACTTACTGACAAATACAAAATAAATTATTTATATCTTAATATTATGGCCTAAAATTTTCAAATTCAAAACGACCGATCCTCAAAACTAAGGAAAGAGATAGTACAAATGATTTTTAATATCTAAGAAATATAGTGAGATTAAGAAAAGATCATGACGTTAAAAATAATCTTTGTTGCAAACAAACTGTAAATGATCATAAAATGATAATCACTTCTAAAAGGCATGTTATAGAACTCTGCTTATTTCATAATGAAAGTCTGATTGATCGTGTTTGACAAGATGCTATGTCTGTATCTCTTAATATCTTCCTCTTTGTCCCTCATTACCTGAACAATTGTCTACAAGACATATCTGTCTTTCAAATGTAACACCAACACAATTTGATCCACCAAAAGCAGGGAAAGGACTGTTGCACTGCCGTGTTCTCCTCTGTACTCCTTCACCACATGTCGTATTACATTTTTCCCATAAGGACCATCTCCCCCACTGACCATCAACTAAATAATATTACGAAATTTTTAAATACCACACATGGGATCAATTTGACATTGAATTATATGAAAATATGGGATGCGCCATGATTGACAAATTGAGAAAGTCATTCACTAACTGATAGTTGAATTTTAACTTCTAAAAGGCCCTCGACGGCCATCAAAAATGAACCGCAGTCCATACTGTAAGCTGTAAAAGGCTCCAAAATATAAAATATGAAACTGTTCATATAATACGAGAATTGACCAGATCTATTGAAAAAGTTGTGAATAAATAACATTGAATGACTAATTAAACGACAACAACCACTTTTGTATGTGTTAAACTAACACACGTTCTATTTGAAGTAACGAACTCTAATAAATTGTCACCCCAGGATAAGATAAATAGGCAATAGCATAAAAAGTTGAGGACAAGAATAAAGTAAAGTTTCATCGGATTTTCTACAATCTGTTGATAAATTTTATCGCCAAACCAGAAGTAAATATTGTCAGGAAGTATATCTTATGTCTGGCCCTTCTGTTTTATATTGCTGCCTCCTACAAATGTAATCTTTGGCATTGTTTTCTAACGCAACACGTTTTGTAACTTTGATTTTGATTGGATGACGTTGAAATTTTCATGTGATCAAATCCATGTTTGTTGAAGTCGGAGAAACAGCACAAGAACATATGAATATTCCGAAGATTTTAAAATGTTCCGACTGAGCGTAAATTATTCATTTATTACTTAGAATGAAAATAACAGTATTGCATTTGAAGAATTGAACGCACCAATTTTGATTTGATGATGCCAAATATCCGTTTGCTGGCTCCGCTATCATTGGCTATCGCACCGCCAGTTAACTCAATCCGCAATCATCAAATCGTCAATTGATGCTTGCAAAACTTCAAATACAATAATGTTTACTCCTTAATGTATTGATATTCTTCAAATATAGCTTTTAACGTTTACATGTAGCAAAACTTAAATCATTTAAATTTGTTTAAACTCTGAATATTAAACGTAGGTTCAGATTTTTTGCCTTATTTTTTTTCTTTGAAATATAATTACCTTGGCAACAATTTACATTACAAGCGCGAGAGTTTTCTGATGTACCATTGCAGAATTCTCCTCCATTGGATGGTGGTGGCATGTCACAAGTTCGAAATCTACGTTGAATGCCTCCTCCACAGCTCACACTACACATATCCCAGTCAGACCATTCACCCCACTCACCGTCAACTGAAACAGAAATATATGTACGTTATATTTCCAACTCCCAAGAGGATAAAAAATAATAAAACTGCATTGCGTCTTCTATGTAGAAATTTAAATGCACTAACTTATATATTTCAATGAATGACATATCATGAGGCCTTAGTCGATAGGTCGTTGTTCGATCCGTTTCTTGGTCACCCATAAGGCATAATTTATTTTTATGTTAATTGTTATATATTGATTCCCATAATACATTTTATCGTAAAACAATGTGTCCAGTGTCGATTACAAGTGTATCATTCTTGCAATGATATCGACAATCAATTATTTACTCGTGTTTTTGTAATGCGATACATATATGAGCCTTGACGTCAGTAAGCCTTTAATTAATCAAATACTCCGATACAATAACTGTTTAAAGGTTTAATTAAAAGTATCTATCTTAACACAATTAACAGATTTGTTTTGCTTAAATATCAACAGTCATATGTAAATAACCAATTACAAAATGCAAAAAAGATTACCGATACCTGAAAATATTTTCAACTGAGAGAAAGCGAAAGAAACCGAAGAGCAAAACAAAAGGTGAAATGTCGACAGACACGGCAGTCTCGAAAAGATGGACAAAATGTGTCGTGTTTGTTAAAAGACAGCTACCGCCTTGTCAGTTCTCCAATCTGGTATAAGCATATAAGAATATAGGAAAAGGTTTCATGGGATCTCAGCTTCCAGGCGGAAAAAGCGAACTTTACAGAAAAGGGTCGTCTTCATCTGTAAAACGGATATTCCGTACCAGACGATAAGATTGTGCTGGCGAACGTAAAGTTTCTGATGTGATGACTTCAACCAATGATGAACGTATCTTTGTCTGAGTAGAAATTAAGCCACCAACAAAAATGACGAACATCATTATTTAAATGCGATCTATTGAAACACTGTTGTGCTTTTTACACTGTATCTTCTTTTAAAATAATCTCATGCATAGGTAAATGTTCCCATGTTTTTGTCGCAATAAGCGACGCTTGCTGGTGAAAAATTTCACATCATTTTTATCTCCGATGCCTTGTAAATAATCGGATGTTTTCTTATTTCTTCATTTTCTTAACTGCAGATAAACCTAATGGTGCAAAATGGATTTCATACTATTTTGATGCTATTTCAAGAACAAAGATCAATCAGCTGTCTTTTTTCAAGAATTCCTTTGTATTAGTTTTCCCCGAATTTTATGCAAAGTGTATTTGATTGAATAAGAGAAATATATGCAAGCAGAATCCTAGAATGTGAGGTATTATTTAAAAACATCTAAAACAAATAAGATTTTATGAATACATGCTTGTTCTATAGGACCAAAAATAACGTATGCACATTTCCATCAATGAAGGTTTGAACAAAATAATTTTCAGTGAATTTACGTTTTTAACGTTAAACTAAATATATATATATTTTTTTTATTTCAATAGTGCAAACATTTTTAGAACTGTTTACTTTTTAATATTTTAAATAGCAACAAAAATAATTAATTACTTCGATTTCAAATTCAAATTATAGTCTATTTGAAGAAAACATGACGGAATGAAATAACCTAAAAGAATTAGAAGATACTAAAGGGGCAGAAAGAAATAGTTATGTCAGAAGACAGACAAGACCATTGCCAACAAAACAAAACGAAGGAGAGTTCGGGTGCTACGGAAGGGGAATCAACTCCTACTCCACTAGTGGAAACTGTCGTGTTACTCAGTAGTCAAAGCCGGTTTATAGTCACAATCGATGTTTGTCACAACCGGTTTATGAACGGATTTGTTTTAATGACAGTGGGAAGATATACATAGTACATTGTCATCTGTGAATTGGATAATTCGTATCGGT